>PVIR01035521.1:0-16411 GCA_004026965.1 Petromus typicus | reverse complement strand
TCCCATTTGACCACACTATTCCCCTGCTAGGGATATACATGAAAGAATCAAAAGACTCATATCATAGTGATATATGTGCACTCGTGTTTATAGCAGCTCAGTGTGTGATAGCTAAATCTTGGAAACAACTCAAATGTCCATCAACTGGAGACTGGATAAAGAAGATGTGGTTTTTCTTTAGAATGAAGTATTAGTCTGCTATCAAGAATAACAAGTTTTGAGTCATTCATACTCAAATGGACGTACCTTCAGGACATACTCATAAGTGAAAAAATGGGTCACGGATGTGTAAATACTGTATCTTTTCTTTGATATGAGAATCTGAAAATGTAAATGAGTTCTAAATTGTATGTTAGATAATGTACAGTAGAAACTACTCAAAGGGACATAGGATGGGGTAAATAATGAGAGGAAAGAAAATTGCGATGGTAATGAAAGAATGGAAACAAAGCTCACATATAGAGGGTATTGGGGTTGTAGGGTGGGTAGGGGATTGGGAAAAAATGAGAATCAAATCATGTCATATACTGGTACTAACTCTCAACGTTGAGTATGATCATGTTATGTATATAAAATGTACCTATTTCACATTAAACAATCCTTCTAAAGGTCTTTTTCTTTCTTCATTAAATCGATTCCTAAGTTTTTCAGTTTTTTGATGCTATTGTAGAAGGTGTCATTTCCTTAATTTCTCTGTCAGTGAGTTTGTTATTTGTATGCAGAAATTCTGTTGATTTTCAAGTGTTGACATTTATCCAGCTATGCTATTGAATTTGGATATTAAATCTGTAAGACTTTTGGTCCAGTACAGGTCCTCTATATAATGTATCGTGTCTTCTGTAAATAATGATAACTGAACTTTTTTCTTTCTTATCCTTGTTTCTTTTATTTCCTTCTCTTATTTAATTGATCTAGCCACTTCCAAAACTGTGTTGAGTAATAGAAGTGATAGTGGGCATCTTTGTCTTGTTCCCAATTTTACAGTGAAATCTTTCAGTTTCCGACCATTTAGTATGAGGTTGTCTGTTAGTTTGTCACAAGTGGCTTTTATCAGATTGAGATAAAGACCATCTATTCCAATTTTTGGCGGTTTTTATCATGAATGTGTTGGACTTTGCCAAATGCTTTTTCTGTGTCTATTTAAATGTTCATGTGGCTTTTGTTTGTGGTTCTGTTATCAGTTTTTATTATTTTTCTTGACTTATGAATGTTGAACCATTCATATGTCCCTTGTAGAATTCAGCAGTGAATCCATAAGGACACTGGTTTTTTGTTGTTGATAGCTTTTTAGTTACATCTTCAATTCCACTGATCGATATTGTTTTATTTAAATTTTTACTATCTGAATTCAGCTTGGGTAATTCATATATATCTAGAAATTTGTCCATTTCTCACTTATTATTATACTACAGGTTCTTGCAGCATGTTTTGATGATCTTTTGGATTTTTGCAAGATCTGTTATTATTTCACTATTTTTACTCCTAATTATATGGATTTAATTCTTCTTTCCTTTTTTGATAAGATTAGTTATAGGAATTGTCAATTTTATTTAAATTCCAAAGAATAAAGTCTTTGATTCATTGCCTGTTAGTCTCAAATGCATTAATTATTGCTCAGATTGTTATCATTTCTTTCCTTGTATGAGCTTTGGACTTGACTTGCTCTTTTTCTAGAAGCTTGAAGTTCAATATTCAGATGTTTATTTGAGCTCACTCTGTTTTTCTGATGTTTGAATTCACTGCTGTAAGATTCCCTCATAGGACTGCTTTCATTATTTCCCATAAATTCCAGTGTACTGTTTTTGCATTATTGTTTAATTGTAGAAACTCTCTAATTTCTTCTTTAATTTCCTTTGACCTATTGGTTGTTCAGGTGTGTGTTCTTTATTTTCCATAAGTTTATGCAGTTTTTGTGGTTTCTTTTGCCATTGAATTCCAATTTGAGTGCACTGTGGTCTGATAATATGCATTGGATAACTTCAATTTATTTAAACATGTTCTATTAACTAATATGTGTCCTATCTTGGAGATTTCCCCATGTGCAACTGTGAAGAATGTATTCTGATGTTGTGGGGTGGAATAACCTCTAGACATCTACTAAGACAATTTGTTCATAAATTTGGTTCAATTCTGATATTTCTTTGTTGATTTTATTTGGCCACTACTTCTGTCTATTTGTGACAGTGAATTATTCAGGTCCCTAATTACAATTGTATTATTGCTCATTTGATTTTTCATGATTGTTAATATTTGTTTTATATAGTTGGATGTGCTAATATTTGATGCACATATACTTATGATTATTATGTCTTTCTCTTGGATTACTCCCTTGTCAAATGCATAATGACCTTCTTGATCAGTCTTGGTTTAAAATTCACTTTGCTTACAAAAAGAATAGCTACAGGGCCGGGGAGTTAGCTCAGTGGTTCTGGTGCCTATCTTGCAAGCGCAAGGACCTGGGTTCAATCCCGGGTAACCACATACCATACAGAGCGTGGAAACTCATGCCCAGCAGCAATCAGTACCACATACCACATACCACATACCACAGTGCCGGGTGCGGTGGCTCACGCCTGTAATCCCAGCACTCGGGAGGCAGAGGCAGGAGGATTGCTGTGATGTGAGTTAGAGGCTGAGCTCAGGGCCAGCCTGAACCACAAAAAGCGAGACCCTGTCTCAAAAAAAAAAAAAAAAAAAAAAAAAAAAAAAGAATAGCTACATCTGATTTTTCTCCAGAATCTTGTTTCATGGAGCATTTTTCCTATCCTTTGAATTTCAATCTGCGTGTGTCTTTTTGAGTTAAATTGTTTCTTTTATGTAGCATATTGTTAGCTCTTGTTTCTTGATCCATTCTGCCAATATGTTTATTTTGATGTGTGAATTGTGACTATTTATATTGATGGTTATAACATATATGTATTCACATTTTTTCATACAATTTTTCTTTTTTCTTTTCTGTTTAACTCCGTGTATTTCCTGGTAGATTCATTTTACAGGAACACATGGAATTGTAATCTTCCTTATCTCATTCTACAATATCCTTGAGGATATTTTGGAGTGCTGGTTTGGTGCCCATAAGTTTCTTCAGTTTTTTTCATAGAAATATCTTATTTTTAATTAATTTTGAAATATAGTTTTATAGGATACCTCAATTAGGGATGAAAATTTTCTTCTTTTAGGGCTAAAATACTTCATTTAAATCCTTTCTTGACTTAAGGTCTTGTGTTGAGAAGTCTACTGTAATTCAAATGGGCTTTCCTTTATAAGTGATTTGCTTCTTTTCTCTAAGAACTTTTAATATTCTCTTGCTGTGTTGAACTTCTGGAATCTTGAGTGTTACCCAACTTACTGTAGATTTTCTTTTTGATCAGGGCTAGTTGGAGTCCCACATGCCTCACCTATCTCTATGTCAAATTCTTTTTCCATGCCTACAATGTTTTCTCCATTACTTCTCAGAACAGGCTTTTTACGTGATCTACACTATCTCCTGCTTTTCCATTGAATCTGATCAGTCTTATGTTATTCTTCTTCATAACATCTAGCACCTGTTGGATTGACTTTTTAATTGTCATTTGCTACTTTTATGAAAATTTTTATAGTGATCACTAACCACAAACTTGTCTTCCTGATCTGTTACTTTTGGTTCACATGGTTTCATTCTGCTGTGTGTACTTTCAATAGACTTTTTAATCTCCTTGATATCTGTTTGGATCTGTTCTGTGGATTCCATTACTTGTCTATGTTGGACATTCGTGGTTCCCATCATTTTCCTAATCATGCTTTTTATCTTTATCTACTCTAGTTTCAATAACCATGTACTTCAGTATAATCGTCATCTTTCCACTTACTCGAAAAAAGCATTTCTAATTAGATTTTTCTAGAACCCAATTCTTCTGCTGTTATCATGTCAGAGATTTCACATGGGTGGCTTTTGATTTTTCCATCTCACTGCCTCCTTGGTTTGCCCTCAGGGTTTTGTCCTCAGAGAATAAAATTTAAAACAAGTAAAAGGGAAAAATAGAAAAATAGAAGAGAAAGAGATTAGAAGCAACACTGAAAGGCTAAAGAACTTTATGCAATCCCGGTGAATAGACGCATTTTGAAATCATAGTTTTCAGTGAAATAAATTGGACACATATGCTTGAAAATTGTATTGTTGGGCTGGGGATTTAGCTCAGTGTTTCTGGCGCCTGTCTTGCAAGCTCAAGGGCCCGGGTTGGATTCCTCAGTAATCACATACAATACTGGACGTGGAGACTCACCCCAGCAGCAACCAGCACCACATACCACAGTGCCGGGCGTGGTGGCTCACGCCTGTCATCCCAGCACTCGGGAGGCAGAGGCAGGAGGATTGCTGTGATGTGAGTTGGAGGCTGAGCTCGGGGCCAGCTTGAACTAAAAAGCTGTGAGAAATTAAAAGGATAAAGGAGGACCAAGATGTTTAATAAATATTGTTAAATCAGAAGAAAATGCTCAAATGAGGAGAACATGGGAGAGGAGAGGGAGAAAGGGAGGAAGAGAAATGCAAAACAGAGAACAGAAGGAAAACATACAAACAAAGCTTTTTTAAATAATAAAGGAAAGAAGAGTTTAATGAAGGTTGAGGGATGGAAGAAAAAGAAGAATTAAGATCTATTATGTACAGATACAAATTCCCCATAACTGTAGTCATTATGTATATCTAAAATGTACAAGAAAATTAATTTAAAAGTTAAATAAAAACAAAAAATAAAGACAGAATATCTTACAAGGAGTGAAAGTTGTTTTTATAAGAGAATAAAGAGAAATAAAATATATGATATATACATGCAGGGACTTAAAACATAATTCTAAAACTGTAAATTATCAATGTCTGAGATGAACAATCGTCATAAACACAGTTCTATTGAGCATTTTTTGCTTATGATACTGAAATGAGTGCTTCTCTTGCAGCAAGCTAGACCTCCAATTTGGACCACTGCTGCATAGGCCAGCTGAGATTGTATGCCAGATTGGCTCATTTTGAGACTTTGATCCTCTGTGTTGAACTTTGCTTCTTAAATTCCCTTATTTAGTGTATTATTCTTTTATCTTTCATGTAGAAATGTAATTTTATTTAAATTTATTCTCACTATGTCATCTGGATTTCTATGTTCTAGATATATGTGTTTACATGATCTTATAAATTATTACGTTTGAAGGTACAGGGATTATAGCAATAAAATTCCATAATCCATATTATTTATCTTTTCTTTTTACAGGTGAAGAAACCAAACCTCAGAAAAAAATGTGTCTTTCTCAATGTCATAGAGAGATAATGTTTAGCTACTTACACTGAATAAAATTTCAAACATTGGCATTCCAATTTTATATTTGAACCCTTTTTGTTAATGATTTTTTGTCATCCAGATGAATTAATCTCTTTATATCTATTTTCAGGAAAAAGGTGAAAATTTTTCTGTATACCTTCTTCTTTCACCTATACCCACTCTAACCTCCACCCTTGAGATTTATAAAGCATTCCTCAAAGAATGGGATAAATGAAGACAAGCAAACTGTGTGATACTATATCAGAAAAATATTCTCTTCCACAACTATCTACAGCTGTGGTATTCAAACTATGTCAAGTGATATCAAATTTTAGGGAGGACTCACTCAGAGAGCCATGGTGGTAGTGAGGAGATCACAAACTTAGATTTCTCAGAAATCATGTTCTAACCCATCTATCATGCTGATACCTCTAGTATTCTGTTACCTTACAGAAAATGAATATTGCTGTATTAAATTAGATTTGTTTCAGTAAATATTTAGTATCTGTCAACCCTACCATATATGAGGAATATATTTCCATGACCCAGCAATGTTGGACTTGGCAATATGATTGGCTGTAGTCAATGTTATGCTGGAGCATATGAATGTATGCTACTTCAAGGAAAGTCATTAAAATAATTGTTTATTTTCCTCTTTTCTTGGAGCTTTTGGCTTGTGTCACCTTAAGAAAAACACATCCAGGTCATTCAGCAGTTGGAGCCCAATAGCCAAGTAGAATAAGCCTGAATCAAACCCATGGTCCAGTTGAGTTCATCCTAGGTTAGCTAAATTCCAGCTGACTCACAGATAATAAATTCTTGTAAGCTTCTGAGATTTTGCAATTTTTAGTTGAAAACCCAAATGATGCAATACTCATATGCAATTCCATTTATTGCTATGTTAAATTTTGCTGGTTTTCTGTTTGTATGTACTTTGCCTTTCCAATCAAATTGAAAAACACTAGTGCAGGTTGATTCATGTGTAGTTCTCTGGTCCCCCCAAATTGCACACTTCTACACCCACTAGTTATGGAACACAGTGTTTTCCTTCCTTCACACATTAGAGTAGGTTTTATAGAACCATCAGTAACTGTCAGCCACAACTGCTGCATTCTCAGAATATATTTTAGGAGCACAGAGGCTACACAACTCTACAGGATAATCAGTGGAATTGAGTGAGTAGAGGATTCATCATTTGGAGACATTGCTAGCATTTTAAGATACTTGTCCATTCATGGTATAAAAGCTTTTGCACATAACTGAAAAGGCCATTTTCCTCCAGGTAAAATTGCTGATTTTAAGAGCAAAAAACCTTTAAAATTCTTTACGAAGTGAACACTATTTTATCATTGGATTTCTCCATGACTCTGGTATTTAGAGCCATTCCAAGGCTAAGGAACAATATGTTTGTTTTTACATTTCACAAAAGGGCACAGAACAAGCAGAGCAAGCAGTAAGGTAACCTCAACCTGTGTTCAATATAGTCTCTTCTATGCACCTGCATTAAGACTCATAGTCCTGAAATTCATTCTTTCCTCACTAAAACAGGGAGATCAAGGACTTGGTGACAGACCTGTCAAAAGCTAAGAGTGTCATGGACAAAAGAGATACAGGGAGCAAATGAGGAGAGATGCCACTTGCTTCCAGGTGAGTTTTGTAGGCCACAGTAGGTAGATTATTTAAACACAGGATTAAAGACGAAGCACCAAGTACATCTGATACTGCATGTGCGAGTTTTCTACCTGAAACATAATGGTGTTTTTTTTTTTCTTGCTCTAAGTTTCATTGCAGAAATATGAACTGAAATTTCTATTTCCATTAATTTTTGATGTCTGGGCAAAAAGAGGAGGGGAAACAATATATAGCTACTTTGATGGATAACCTAATCTTTCCCATTTCTATTGTATAACAACCCCAAACATGAGGCATTATTGTACTAATGTATTTACATAGTGTGTCATACCTCATGTTAGGGAAACTAACAAGCCAGCTTTTTAAGGCAAATTTTCTTTATTCATATGACCAAAAAATGATTTAACAGCAATTCTTAGGGATTGGTAGGTGTTAAAGATCATTTAAAAAAATCTTAGAAACTCTCAAATTGTATATCAGTGACAGCAGATGAGTGCTTAGCCAATCTATTGAAAAGATTTAATTACAGCTCTTCTTACCTTGGATGCCTGAATCAATTTGACAGACCACTTAAAGTAGTAGTTGTCTGAAGAACAAACTCTTCCCACAGCTGGTGAAGTGAATCTTCCTAACAATAAGGCTTATTAATAGAAAATTAATGATTTGTCATATCTAGGGCTCAACAATGACAAAGCTCTGTTGGAACTTTCTATATCATTTCTATGTGTCATTCTCAGGCTCAAATGTTTTGCCTGTTCTAGTCTTTGAAATCTTTGCCATGCAAAATCTGCATATGCACGCCATCCTTGGAGTCCTCCTAGTTAAGATCCCTGTGACCTGATTAAAAAGGAAGAACACTAGAAAAAAGAAATAGCCTTTTTTTGTTGTTGTTTTGACATTTCCAATGATAGTGAAATGTGTTTTATTGGTACATTTTATACATACATTATGATCATATTCAATAATAAGAATTTGTACCTGTACATGACACATCTCGATTTTCATTTTTTCCCATTCCTCTGCCCTTCCTAAAACTCACACCCCCTATATATGTAAGCTTTATTTCCTTTTTTTTACCACCAATTTTTTTCTTTCTCTTCATTACTTTTTCCTACCAGCTCTTTATCTTTTCCTTTTGAACATTAAGATGTTTTTCATTTGGAGAAGAGCTAACAAACTGGTACATATTTTCCAGGGCTTATAATAAAAGAGAAAATCTGATGGTGAAAAAAAAAAAAAGAAAACAAAGCTTACATATATAGGGGATAGGGAGTTGGGGAGGTGGGAAAAATGAGAATTAAGTTGAATCATGTACTGGCACAAATTCTTAGTGTCGATTGTGATCACAACATGTATATAAAATGTGACAATAAAAGCAATTAAAAATAATAGGATAAGTGCTAACAAATTTATCCAAAAAGGTAAAATTTTAATTAAAAAAAGAAATGAAGAAGGGACAGAGTTATTTATAACAGCACAATATATGATAGCTAAATCTTGGAAGCAGCCTGTATGTCCAAAAAGAGATGAATAGGAAAAAAATGTAATATTTATACACAGTGGAGCACTACTCTGCCACAAAGAAGGATAAACATGTTATGTGCAAGAAAACTGGTGCATCTTAAGATCATAATGCCAGCTGAAATAAATAAGACACCCAGCTTAAATTTTACATGGCTTCTTTTATATGAGAAACTCAATATATAAATTAAATGCAGTGTAAAAGACAGATAATAGGAAAAAAAGGAAAAAAGTTACTGTAATACAGCTTGTCAATGTATCTAAAACTGTGTCTTTATTTAGTGCAATTGTCATGTATTTTATGTTTTTGACCTATTAGACTGGCTGTTAATCTGCAAGGATGATGGTTAGTTTCATTAAGACTTATAAATAACTGAATCTGAGGCTGGCCAACATGTGAGATGAGTGGGAAGGGGAAAATAGAATTGAGATATACTGTGGACAGGTACAAATTTCCCAAAATAAATGTAATCATTATGTACTGAAAACATGTACTAATAAAATGCTGTTAAAAATAAGAAATGTCATAAATGGACTCTTGGGAAAGAAGAAAACAAGAATGTAAGGAGCAAAGTGACAGCTGAGTAAGACCCTCCAGACATCTCTCCTTAGAAACAAAGCAAGGACAGCTATTCATGCACCAAACTACCTTCACAAGAGCTACGGAAGTCAAGTATGAGAACATAGTCCTTGTATTTAGTAAATCAAAATGAAAAGACACTCTACAGAAACAAGAATAATTGCTCACATCACTACTCTGCCCCAGTTTGAAGCAGCCCAGGTATAAGGCATGGTGTCTGCCATTCATGGAGGGAGAGAATTAAGTCCAGGGATTAGTTATGAAATTTAAGGCCAGTTTCCCTATGCCACAGTGAAATCAATGCTGGGAAAAGCTCCACAATCTCTACAACCAGCCTAGTATCAGTAGGTTTAGTCAGACTGCATCAACCACCTATATTTCAACCTCCAGTGACAGAGTGGGGAGCAAGTAGCCACTAGGAGAGTAGCACAGCTAGTACAAGTAGGAGAGCTAGCTAGTAGCAAAGTAGGAGAGCTAGTACAGATCTTTCCATCGGAGCCCAGGGATAAGTCTAGTATGACGAGCCCCAATATCCATTTGAAACCAAAGATGCCATGTACAGGGCAGTGCTCACAGATAGAGTCTCTACAATAAAGGTGATCAACATATGACATATATTCTGCAGTGGGCTGTTTATTATCACTGAAAGTTTTACATTTCACTATTACTGATCTAGGTTGCCTTCTAAAAAAGAACTTGCCCACAACACATCATAATAAAAGTACTAGAACAAAGATAGATATTAAAAACTACCATAGAGGACTGGGCATTTAGCTCAGTGGTTCTGGTGTCTGCCTGAAAAGCACAAGGTCCTGAGTTCAATCCCTGGCAACAGGCAACACATATCATAATGCTGGGTGTGGTGGCTCACATCTGTAATCCCAGCACTTGGGAGGGAGAAGCAGGAGGATCACCACCAGTTCGAGGCTAGCATGGGCTACATAGTGAGTTCAGGATCAGCCTGAACTACAAAATGAGACTTTGTTTCAACCCCCCCCCCAAAAAAATGCCATTTAACTGCCAATCACTTATAAAAACAAAATCACTGGAGTAACAGATTTCTTAACAGCAATCTTAAGAGACTGGATGGCTTGGAGAAAAGTTTTTCAAACCCTGAAGAAAATATAGTTGCCAACCTGGATTACTATATCTTACAAAACTGTCTTTCAAAATTGGAGAAATAAAGACCTTCCCCAATAAGTGTAAAATAGAGAAATTCATGACCAACCAAGGTATCACTGCAGATAACAAGCACTTAAGGGAATCCTAAACACAGACTGAGAAGACAAATAATAGGAAAGAATAACTCTCACTCAGATCTAAGAAGAACAAATCATCAACAGAATTGAACAAAGCACCAGAAAGAAAATGACAGGAATTATGACACATCTTTCAGTAATATGATGTAAATGGTCTTAACTCACCAAATAAGACATAGATTGGCAGACTCTATCAGACAAAATCCATCTATATATGATCTGCAAGAAACACCTCATCAACAACAGCAACAAAAGCTATGAAGATTGAAAATGAAGGATAGAAAATGATATTCCAAGAAACTGGAGTCTGATAGTATACAGTACTAGTCATATTTGTATTTGACAAGGTGGACATAAAACCAAAACTAGTCAAGAGAGACAAAGACTTTTAAATGTTGATAAAAGGAATAATTCAACAAGAAGGATAGCCATCATAAATATGCATGCACTGAGCATCTATACATTCAAATTTCATAAAACAAACACTAATGAATGTACTAGGACGGAAAGACCCCAATACAATCAAAATAGGGAATACAAAACTGTAATATCTCTTTATCACAGATAGATAAGTCAACTAGACAAAAATTTAAAAAACCTTTAGTATTAAAGTACACTGTAAATCAAATAGATTTAACTGATATTAATAGTGTTTCATCCAAAATCACCAGGACATACTTTCTGTCAGAATCCCATAGAATTTTCAGAACATTGCCCCCAGTATAATATATTTGAAACCATAAAAAAAGTCTTTTTTTGGGGGGGGTTGTTGTTGTTTGTTTGTTTGCGACAGGGTCTCACTTTGTAGTTCAGGCTGGCCCTGAGCTCAGCCTCAAACTCACATCACAGCAGTCCTCCTGCCTCTGCCTCCTGAGTGCTGGGATTACAAGCGTGAGCCACTACACCCAGCACAGTGGTATGTGGTACTGATTGCTGCTGGGCGTTTGTCTCCATGCCCAGTATTGTATGTGGTTACCGGGGGATTGAACCCAGATCCTTGCACTTGCAAGACAGGTGCCGGAACCACTGAGCTAAATCCCCGGCCCTAAAACAAGTCTTAATACATGTCAAAAACTGAAATAATCTTGTCTACTCTATCAGATCACAATGGGCTGAAAGTAGAAATCAATAGGAAAAGAAACAGCACATTACACAAACACATGAAGACTGAGTAACACTCTCTTAATGGGTCACTGAAGAAATCAGGGAAGATACTTTCAAATTCCTAAAATTAAATGGTAATTGAAATACTACATAGTAGGATTTGTGGGATATAGTGAAGGAAATTCTATGAGGAAATGCTATAGCTATTAGTGCCTACATTAGAAAAACAGAGTGAGCCAAAATAAATAACTTGATGCATCTCAAAGTCTTAGAAGAACAAGAACAATTTAGACTGAGAACCAGTAGAAGGGAAAAATAATGAAGATCAAAGTAGAAATTAATGCAAAATTTACAAAGAATCAATGAAATAAAGATTTAAGTCTTTGAAAAAATAAACAAGGTTGATAACCCCTTAGCTGAATTTACCAAAAGACACAAAGGGCCTGAAAAATTAAAAATACAAAAGATGTAATTATAACAGATATGTCCAAAATCCAGAAAATCATTATGTTATTTTCATAGTTTGTATTCCAAGAAACTTGAATATGTAGAAGAAAAAGATAAATTCATGGGCATATATGATCAATGTATATTGAACCACTCAGATATGCAAAACCTACATATATTAATAATAAGCCAGAAATGTTATTCTCAGAACTAGAAAAGCAATCCTAAATTTCATATGGAATCAGGAGAGACCTAGAATTCCCAAAGCAACACAGAGCACAAAGAATAAGGCTAGCAGCATCACAGAAACAAAGCCACACACCCACAAAAGGAGTAGAAACATGCTAGAGAAAGGATACCAGTGGTGCAGATAAAATGGATACTCACAGGCAGAAAATTTAAACAAGATCCCTAATCTCTTAACATCCACTAAAACCAAATCAAACTAGATCAAAGATATGGATCCAAAACCAGAAATATTGATACTACTAGAAGAGAATAGAGAGGAAATACTTGAAGGCAGGCATAGGCAAAGACTTCCTGAACAAGACTCTAAAAACAAAGGAATAGTACAAATACTACACCAAATTAAGAGCTTCCATACTAAGGAAATAATACTAAAGGAAATAATTAATAGAATAATGAGACAACCCAATGGATGGGAGAAAAATCTTTGTTAGCTACACTTCTGAAAGAAGATTAATATTGAAAATATGTAGACAACTAAAAAAATTAGCCCACATAAGACACCAAACTCAATAAAATGTGTAAATGAACAGAACAGATACTTCTTAAAAGTTCAAAGGGCCAAAAAATATGAAAAATTGTTCAAGCAAAGAAATGTAAGTTAAAACCACACTGAGATTTTATCTCATCCCAGTCGGAGAAGTTATCATCAAGAATACATAAGTCAGGGATTTAGCTCAGTGGTTCCGGCGCCTGCCTTATAAGTGCAAGACCCCATGTTCCATCCCCGGACACCACATACAACAATACTGGGTGTGGAGACTCATGCCCAGTAGCAATCAGTACCACATACCACAGTGCTGGGCGTGGTGGCTCACGCCTGTAATCCCAGCAGTCGGGAGGCAGAGGCAGGAGGATTGCTGTGAGTTCAAAGCTGAGTCCAGGACCAGCCTGAACTACAAAATGAGACCCTGATAAAAAAAAAAAGAATACACAAGTCAGTGAAAGATGATAAGGATGTGGAGGAAACAGGAAACTTTCTACATTGATGATGGGAAGGTGAGCTAGTAAAACCACTGTGGAAATAAGTGTTCAGATTCCTCAAAAGACTAAACATAGAAATATTACTTGATCATGAATATGATCATAATGTATACCCCATAATAATAAAGGGAAAAAATAAATATCTACTAAGAAATATCTAAAAAATAGTAGCTTTACTACTCCTGGCCATATTCCTGAAAGAATAAAAGATAACATATTACAGAGACATACACACATTTATGTGAAGAGCAGCAGAATTCACAGTAGCTCAAGTGTGGAAACAACCTAAAACTCAACCAGAGGTGAATGAAGAAAATGTAGTATATATATGATGGAATATTAGTCATAAAGTAGAATGAAATCATGTCATCTACAGGAAAATGGAGAATACTTAAAACTACCATGTTAAGTGAAACTACCCAGACTGAGAAAGGTCACATGTTTTCTCTTATATAAAAATGTAAAATATATATTACCAAATGAGAGCTAATAGAAAACTAAGGAATAGACTTTTAGAGATAAGGAAGAGAGTAGTGGGTGCAGGAAGAAAAAAAGTTGTGGGGTTGGAATTGTTTATGATATGTTAAGTGAATGTACTAACTTCCTAAAAAAAAGCCCCTCTGTTATGTAAGATTAATATGCACTTATCAAAGGTAATCATAGTGTATAATATTGTTGATTGACTGCATTCTGTTTGCCAGTATCTTATTGAGAATTTTTGCACCTGTGTCCATTAAAGAGATTGGCTGGAAGTTCTCTGTTTTGGTTGGATCCTTCTCTGGTTTTAGTATCTGGATAATGCTTGCTTCTAGAAATTACTTTGAGAATATTGATACCCTTTTAATTTTATTAAAGAATTTGAAGAGTAATAGCGTTAGGGCTTCTCTAAATTTCTTGTAGAGTTCAAGAGCAAATTCATAATGATCTAGGCTTTTCTTTGTTTGGAGATTTTTATTAATTCTTCAATTTAATTGACTGCTATTGGGTTGCTTAAGATTTTAATATTTTCTTGATTCAGCTTTGATAATTCATTTATATCCAGGAATCTATCCACTTCTGAATTTTCTTATTTGGGTACAGGTTTCAAAGTTGGTACTGATAATCTTCTGGATTTATACAGGATCTTTACCTTTAATTCTTAATTGCATGGGTATGATTATTTTCTTTTTTGATTAAGTTTGGTTAAGGTTTTATCCATTTTTTGTGTTCTTTTAAACAACCAAATATTCAATTTATTAATCATTTTATTGTGTTCTTCATCTCAATTGCATTAATTTCTTCTCCGAGCTTTATAATTTCCTTCCTTATGAAACCTTTGGATTTAATTTGTTCTTCTTTCTCTAGATGTTTTAGATTCAACATTGTTATTTATTTGCACTCACTCCACCTTTCTGATATGAGAATTCAGCACTATAAACTTCTCTCATAGTACTGTTTTCATTGCAACCCATAAGTACTGGTATATCATACTGGCATTATTTAATTACAGCAATTGTTCAATTTCTTCTTAGTTTTATCTGTGACCCACTGATTATTCAAGAGGATGTTGTTTAACTTCCATGTGGATATATAATTTTTGTGGTTTCTTTTGTCATTTATTTTTAATTTCATTGAACTATTATCTGACAATATGCATGGAATAATTTCAATTCTTTTGCATCTCCTTAAGCACGTTCTATGCACTAATAATTGATTTATTTTTGACAAAGTCTCATGTGTATTATAATGTTTTGTGGAACACTGTGTGGATAACTACCAAGACCATTTGTTTAAAATTTTGATTCAGCTTTGATATTTCTTTATTGATTATTTCTCTAGTTGTTCTATCTGTGACACTGGGATGTTGGGGGTCCCCCACTACAATTGTATTAATTTTTTTTCATATCCATTAGTGTTTGTTTTATGTAGTTGGATGCCATATTCAAGTAGAATTTGCTCCAGGAATGCAGGAATAACTCAACATGCACAAGGAAATAAATGTAATAAACCCACATGAACAGAACCAAAGACAAAACCTATATGATCATCTCCATAGAGGCAAAAAAAAATTGATAAAGCCCAACATACACTCATGATAAAAATCCTAAAGAAAATTGGAATAGAAGGTCTCTATCTCAATGTGATAAAAGCTATCTGTGACAAACCCATAAACAATATCATATTAAAGGTCAGAAATTTAAAACTTTCACCCTAAAATCAGGAAAAGACAAGGGTGCCTAGTATCATCACTCCTATTCATTATGATTCTGGAAACATTATCCCAAGCAATTTTTAAGAGAAAGAAATAAAAGGAATAAAGTTAGTAAAAGAAGAAGTTAAATTATCATTATTAGTTGATGCCAGGATACTCTACATAGAAGACTCCAAAACTCCACGAGGAGGTACTTATATTTAATAACTAAATTCAGCTAGTGCAACAGGTTACAAAGTTAACACTCAAAAATTAATAGCATTCCTGTATATGAACAACAATTTCACTGAGAGAGAACTATGGAAGAATACCTGTCAGAAAAGCACCAAGAAAAATGAAATACATAAGAATGAATTTAATGAAGGAAATGAAGATCTTTACATTAAAAACTACAGTACTTTGAAAAAGGAGATGTAAGAAAACATCACAAAAGGAAAGATGTTCCTTATTCTTTGATAGGCAGAACCAACATAACAACAATGGCTATACTTCCAAAAACTATTATACAGATTTAATGGAATCCTGATCAAAACACCAATAGCATACCTCACAGAACTACAGAAACTAATCCTAAAATACTTTTGGAACCAGAAGAGACCTAGAATATATGTATAAAAAAATCCAAGAAATAAAGGCAAGGCAGGGAGCATTATAATACCTGACTTAAAATTATACTCCTAAGCTGCCATGATAAAAACAGCATGGTACTGGGAGGGAAAAACCAGACCTGAGGATCAGTGGAACAGAACAGAACAACCTCAAACACTATCTTTGACAAAGTAGTCAAATACCCTCATCAAAAGAAAGACAGCCTCTTTCATAAGTGGTGCTGGGAAAAGTGGCTTTCTACATACTGAAGATTAAACCTAGACTCATAGCTCTGATCAAGCACTATACTAAAACTGAAGTGGATCAAAGACCTAAATATTAAAGTTCATTTACTGGAAGATCATATAAAACTCTTTTTTTTTTTTTTTAAGGTTTTTTGAGACAGGGTCTCACTTTGTGGTTCAGGCTGGCCCTGAGCTCAGCCTCAAACTCACATCACAGCAATCCTCCTGCCTCTGCCTCCCGAGTGCTGGGATTACAGGCGTGAGCCACCACGCCCGGCACTGGTATGTGGTACTGGTTGCCGCTGGGGTGAGTCTCCACACCCAGT
>PVIR01035520.1:0-16400 GCA_004026965.1 Petromus typicus | reverse complement strand
ACAACAGTATATCAATGTCTGTGGTTCCTGCCATTCTCTCTCCTAATAATTTAATTACTCAGAGCAACATTCTTTCAGTAGGGGAACCATATGCCTTGGTTTTCCTAATAGAATTAATGCTAAACATCTTTCACTCTTCAAAAGAGAACACTTTATGGAATAAATTTTGGGCAACTGCCCGTCTGACTGTCAATATAGGATGACTGGCACAAAATAATGTTGCCCTATTTTATGATGACTGCTGCTCTTTTTTTTTTTTTTTTCTGAGACAGGGTCTCACTTTGTGGTTCAGGCTGGCCAGGAGCTCAAACTCACATCACAGCAATCCTCCTGCCTCTGCCTCCTGAGTGCTGGGGTTACAGGCGTGAGCCACCACACCCGGCACTGTGGTGTGTGGTACTGGTTGCTGCTGGGCGTGAGTCTCCACACCCAGTATTGTATGTGGTTACCAGGGAATCGAACCCGGGTCCTTGCGTTTGCAAGACAGGCGCCGGAACCACTGAGCTAAGTCCCCGGCCCGATGTTCTTAACAGTCTGTTAAGAACAGACTGTTCTTAACAGTCTCTCAGCATCACTTGGTAAAGATACCCAAAAAAGTTTTGGAATTTAATTCACTAACTTAAGAATATTCTCAGAGTAAAAGAGTAGAAAAATGTTACTTTAGTCACAGAGAAAAAAATGTATATTATATTACACTATAATAAAATGCCCCCAAAACCTAGTGTCGTCTAACATCCATTTATTTAACTGCTGGCCCTGGTGGGTCAGAAATCTGAGAAAGGCTCGTGTAGGCAGTTCTGGTCTAGGCCAGCCTCCTAGGTCTCAGCTGGCCTCACTTTTGCAACAGGTTGGCTGGTGTAAAGACTGCCACCAGCTGACTCATGATGGCCTTAAATGGAAAGGTTGGACAAACAGATCTCAGTACCCAGTACCTCATGTAGACCACCATGCGCAGACCAGACCAGCTCCTTTGCATGGCATTCTTTTTTTTTTAGGTTTTTTGAGACAGGATCTCGCTTTGTGGTTCAGGCTGGCCCTGAGCTCAGCCTCAAAATCACATCACAGCAATCCTCCTGCCTCTGCCTCCCGAGTGCTGGGATGACAGGCGTGAGCCACCACGCCCGGCACTGTGGTATGTGGTACTGGTTGCTGCTGGGTGTGAGTCTCCACACCCAGTATTGTTATGTGGTTACCGGGGAATCGAACCTGGGTCCTTGCGCTTGCAAGACAGGCGCCAGAACCACTGAGCTAACTCCCCGGCCCTGCATGGCATTCTTAAGTTTTCCAAGAATAGCAAGAGGAAAAATTGTGTATCACAACTCCTTTTAATTCTCATCTTAGATATTTTTACCACTGTCTCATGTCTGAAGCTGGGGTCAGACGTGGCACTCACTGCAATTGGCCCATCTCACCAAAGGACAAATTGACCCCCTGATCTTCATAGGTTTGGGGTGCACCTAAGGATGTAACTATGTGCAGTCCCAGACTGGCTTCTGGTACCTTTAATGAGTGCATTCTATAGTATCTAGCCCTCCCAGGAAAGCTCTCAAACTGAGTGCAGGAAAAGAAAAAATGACCAGAAATGTGTTTTTCTATTAAAGTGGAGTTGGAGTTATATCTGATCAGCTGGTTGAATATGTTCAAATGCAGTTTAGTGCACAGTTCATGTGTATAAATCCTTAGACCCCACTCCCTCCCATCCTGCACAGGCTGCCTGCCACAAGGAGAGACATGTGTCTCAAAAGGCTGTGTCCTTCATCCATGACATCCTGACAGAGGTCCTCACTGACTGGAATGAACCGCCCCATTTCCACTTTAACGAAGCGCTCTTCCGCCCCTTCGAACGCATCATGCAGCTGGAGTTATGTGACGAAGATGTCCAAGACCAGGTCAGTATGAGACGATGCAGTGATGGCAATGCCAGAGGCAGCTTCCAGAAGATGCAGGGGTGGTCACGGTCCGCTAACCCACATGTCCTCAATGTGCACAGGAGTCTTGGACTGAGTTGGTGACAAAGATAGGTTGAGCAGTGTAGTGGAGGGCACCTTCGTAATAATGGCGGATCTGAGATTTGGACCTGGACAGTCAGGCTAGGTAGTCTCTCCCCTCTTAGTCACAATTGTCCTTTCTACTGCTAGCAAATGGTGAAGAAACCAATGGGAGATGCTCTAACACAACAGTGGGCTGGAAACCCAGGTGGACCCCCACCTCTGAAAGCTACTAAAAATCTAACTTTGTATACTTGTGATATATAGTGATTTCCCTCAGCTTGGAAGTTTGATGCATGCACATATCACATCTTGATCATTTTATTTCCTTTCCTTTCCTTGATCCCATTCCATCTCTATAGAGTCTACTTCTGTGTTTCTTAACACATTTTTCTCTTTAAATTATTTTTATTTTGGCCCTCTCCAATTAAAGAAACTATGTAATGTGATATTCTTTGTAAATACATGGGCAGGCTGGCAAAAAAAAAGCCAGAGATGTCAACATGCTCCAACTTAAATGACAGGAGGAAGCCAGATACCCCGTGGCTGGTTCACAGGGAGGGTCTTGCCGTCAGGTGAAGCAGGGCTTCCAAGGGCGCATTCTTGAGAGCACAGGGACAGGAGACAAAGCACAGTGCAATGGCAAAAGCAGTGCAGACTCTGGCCAATGTGGCATTAGAACTGAACCTCAGGGCCACCCTTTGCAAAGGGCACCAGCTACCTACTTTGAGAGTGATTCCTAGTGGAGATTTTTCCAGAATTTATAAGTAGAAGCTGACCTCTTCCTGGGATCTCTTTATAGAATTGTACTTCCTCGAGTACAGAAAAATAACTCAAAAATGCATTTTGACTTTATAAAGAGCAAAAACAATTCCTATTTGTAGAAGAAACCACAGAAAATAATTATTGAGAACTTGAATTAGGCAAAAATTTCTTAGAACCCATAAAAAGAAAAATTGATAAATTAGACATTATCAAAACACAAAATTTTGTTCTTTAAAAAATATCATTAAAAGATGAAGAGACAAGCCCAAGGGGTAAACCACATATTAGGAAGTTGAATCTACAATGCATAGACACTAACAGCTTCCTAAGAAAGAGACAGTAAGAAAAAGATACACATGCAGTTTTTAAAGCAGCACAGTGTTTACAGCTTGGCTAATAATGGAGTGCAAATGTGCTCAGGAACATTAGTTGCTAGTGAAATGCAAATGCATGCAGTCTGGCTGCTTACTCTGAAGATTTCAAAATGAGCCCATCTAGGTTATGGTTTTTCTCTTTCTTTAAAATGAACCTGGAGAAGGACAGAAACTCTCCTGCTCCTGTTGAGCGCCACTTCCTCTGCCTAGGTGGTGACATCCATCGGGGAGCTGGTGGAAGTGTGTTCCACACAGATCCAGTCAGGCTGGAGGCCCCTATTCAGTGCCCTGGAGACCGTGCACAGCGGGGACAAGTCGGAGGTGAAGGAGTACCTTGTGGGAGACTACTCCATGGGTAAGCGCTCAGCTGTTCTTGCTGTGGGCCTTCATGCTTTATGCCAGATGTCATGATATCAAAAGAAACTGAGCAAGAGGGAAGCTGGGCATTCAGCCATTCTTTACAAGGAGGAAATGATGTAGAACAAGGACCTGGGGTCTGAGTCTCACCTGTAGGCCAAGATCCCTGACCGTCATCAAGCCCTGTTCTTCATGACAGGTAGGTGAAAGACAAGAGTTTCTGTTGGTTCACTACATATGTCAGTAGAGAACTCCTTCCAAAAACCAAAAATATACAATGTGCACCTGAAAATCAGAAATCTCAAATGTTCCCAAATCTGAAACTCTTAGAGTGTTTTAGAACATTTATGGCTTCAGATTTTCAGACAAAGGGATGCTCAGTCACTAAGGTCTATATGGATATCCCAGAAATCTTTACCAAAAACCCTCTGTGATCCAAAATCATCTTATTCCCAGCTTTTAGGATAAGGAATTCTCAACTTGTACCCATATGCTAATAAGCAGGAAAGTATGAGAACACAGGAAAATCAGAATTAGGGAAATTGGATAGGCACACCCAACATCCAGGATCATTGTGCTGGGGCTTCAAGGTCACCTCTGTATTCAGAAATTCACTAGGACTCATAAGCTCAGAATATCGTTAAGCTAATATTATTTATTACCTGGCTCCAGTAGTTTATTATATAGTTCATGGCTAAGATTTACCATGACAGGGCAGTAAGGACACTGCCAGGCCATAGCATCCTTCATTACCACGTAGTAAAATTCCTGGCACAGGTAAGCATTAAAATAATGAACAGTAGATCGGAGGTCACCCACAAATATTGTGGGCTTACAGACCTACCTGCTAACAAGGGCCACCCTGCAAGCAAGCTTTGCTGAGGCTGCAGTGCCAGCCCCTCTTTGTGAGCTCTGCTCAGGAGTGGATAGACTCCTCTACGCCATCTTCCTCTCACCTGTGCATCTGCAAACTGATTTTCCCTGCAGTACCTTTTCCAGCAGGACGTGTTCTGCCATCCTGTAGGCTACACATCGCCACAGCTGTGCATTCCTCCAGCTCTGTCCTTATCTCTCCACCCAGCTTCTTTCTCTATCTGTGTATTTTTATTAGTGTATGTTAACTCTATAGAATACTGGCTTTCAATGTGATAATTTCACACATGCAAGTAACAGCTTTCTTGGCAGCCTCCTGTAGCTCCTGGCAGGCGAAGCTCTGAAGGACAGCCCCACAACCAGGGTGAGGTCTGGCCATATCTCCAGTGGTTGGTGCTGGGAATACGTAGAACCTGAATGGTAGAAAGCTCTCTTTCTTAAAACTCGTCAACCTTCCTCCACCAGGAAAAGGCCAAGCTCCAGTGTTTGATGTGTTTGAAGCTTTTCTGAATACGGACAATATCCAGGTCTTTGCTAACGCAGCCACCAGTTACATCATGTGCCTTATGAAGTTCGTCAAAGGGCTGGGTAAGTGGGTTGCTCCTGTCATGCGTCACACCCAGTGGAAAGCCTCTCCGAGATGGGAGGTAGGGCTCACCAACCATCCGGAACGGCCAAACATCCAGAGTCATAAACGAATGGATTGAGTGCCATGGGGCAGGAAGCTCACCGTGAAAGCATCCTAGCTTTATTCTGAGTTTGGTGTTTCTTCACTGTGTCTGTACATGCCTTGTAATTGGCATAAAATAGAGTGTATTTTCAACCTATGCCTTATACCAATTTCTAAATCTTGAAATATTTCCTGCATAGGGGCAATCATTTAACCATTAATTATTATTTCCTTATATAGGAAATGACTCTTCTCAGTGTTACATAGTTAGCAACCTAATTTTGATGTCCCAGCCACTGAGAAAAAAAATTAGGTATATCTCCCCTCAAACTTTATTAGTAAATAAAAAATTTATGTAATAAAGTTTATAAATTAGACATAGTAAGAGATTAATAAGAACTGACAATAAAATAGAACATTTGTACAAATATGTTACTACTATAACAGTTTATTGGTACCCTAGACAGCTCCTAAATAACAGCAGCATGTACAGTGTGGATACATTGAACAAGGGAATTATTCATGTCCCATCTGTCTGCATTCCACCCAGCTCCAGTGAGTGCCATTCCTTCGGGCTCATAGAACTAGATGCAGCACACACACACATACACACACATACACACACACACACACACACACACACACACACACACATACACACACACACACACATTTTGGAACTCCTACTGTAATCAGCAGATAGGAAATGAATTTATTTTAATTTCAATAAGAATTTGACCTAGTTTCTGTTTCTATAATCTAAGTTATGTTAATGTCAATCTGGAGTTGGCAAAGTAGGGCTCAGAGGCCCAATCTGATCCACTGACATCTGTATAAAGTTTTATTGGCACAAAGCCATGCTCATTTATCTTTGGCTACCTTTGTGCTACAACAACAGGGCTGAGAAGTTATGAGATAGGTAGTATGACTTGCCTAAGTATTTACTATTTTCCTGGTAGAGAATGCAAAATCTTTTTTATGATCTAAAACATAGGGCATGTTTATCTACATTTTTTTAAGGAGAAACATGTCTCATTGCTTCTGAGTTTTAACTAATGCCTAGTAATTATGTCTGTTTACCCATAGGGGAGGGTATTAGTTGCTACAATTATAGATAATTAGAAACAATTACAGTGTTGTAGAACGGTTTTATTAGAAGTATAGAAATTGATTGCATGAGAAGAAAAATTATAATTCTCAATTATTTACACGTATAAAAATCCAGATTCCTTTCGCCATATATGTAAAACCTTTATATATATAGAAAACTAGATTCACTTAACTCCAATTAAGTAGCCTCAGTCCCCAAGCCCCAGACATTTACACTGTTCTTGGAGACCCCTTGTTTACGACCATCATTTAGTGTTGTACACTGGAAACAAACAAAATCCCTTCCAAACCTACCAAACATGAAGCATCGAGCCCAGCACCAGCCTCGTGCCCAACGTTAGCCTCTGCCACCCACAATCCAACTGCAGGTGACAGAGAAGTGACCGCAGTGTGCCCACATATAAAAGCCCACAGTCCACCCAGGGAAGGGACACAGACATCAGGGGGAGAGGGGTGACTGGGCAGACTATTCTCAGTGTTGCATATTTGGCGTCACTTGTCTTTTTTCTTCTCTGTATTTGGCAAATATCAAGTGAATTGATTCTGTGTGGGTGAGCAAGCCCACTGTTGTGAGGGAAAGACCGCTGAGTGTGCCTGTCTCTGTCCCCTCACTGCCCTAGGGGAGGTGGACTGTAAAGAGATTGGAGACTGCATCCCCGGGCCAGGAGCCGCGTCCACAGACCTGTGCCTGCCCGCCCTGGATTACCTCCGGCGCTGTTCACAGGTACAGGAGAGGCCGCACTCGGCTCCGAACCCCAACCTGCCTCGGAGGATGTTCGGGTGTCTTCTGCTGAAGCCCAACAGAGTGTTTTCTGTTACTTTTGAGGAAATTAGCACTTAGACTCGGAGTTTATATTTTCTGTAAAGAAAAACAAATAATGATAATAGACCATGACACGTAGGCCCAGAGAGCTCTGAGATTTATTCCCTCAGACACGTGAATAACCATGACTTCTGTCTTCGCCTAAGCTTGCTAGGAATGATGAGGTCATGGGAGGGCTTCCTGCTGCTACAAGAAAGTGGGGGGGGCACCATAGAAAGGGACGTGTCCATTTAAATTTTTCTGGTTTGCTCTGTTTCCTTATCTGCATTGTCTTATTGTCCTCTAACACCCAGAGTGCAGTTTTTCTAATACATAATTGTAGTATTGGGTTTAGTTTGGTTTTGCTTTATTTTCTACTTTTAGTTATTGGCCAAGATCTACAAAATGCCTTTGAAGCCAATATTCCTCAGTGGGAGACTTCCCAGCCTGCCTCGGAGGCTTCAGGAACAGTCAGCAAGCAGTGAGGACGGGATTGAGTCGGTCCTGGCCGATTTTGATGACGACACCGGTGCGTGGACAGATTTGATTAAATCAGGTTATTTGCTACAGTCCCAGTTCCAGAACCATCGGCCATAAATTAAGTGGCTTATGGTTCATGAAAGTAACCTTCCTTTTTTGTTATTTTTATAGCACGTTCACCTGAGGGTACCACAGGCTTTCCGAAAACATCATTTTATAAAGCTGTACCTCTAAACTTTGGCTCTTTTGATGTTCCTTTTCAAATCTTGCTAATATAGTTTTAAACCCTGAGCTACTTGAATCTAGAAAATTGGAATGAAGTTGCTTTATGCTCTGGTACCTAAATTGGCCAGTAATGATCTTTAATAGCTTCCAGGAAACAATGATCATATATTTCTTCTTGCAGGACCACTTATTTAATCACAGTAGAGACAAGGGACAAGAATTCATTACAGAAGATAGAGTCTGTGACTAGGGAAGCTGATGGCTTGAGAGAAGAATACCTTTAAAGAATCTGTTACAAGTTAAGATCATTGTAATCTCTTATACATCAGGGTTTAGCCTTGAGTAACTTTCAGGCTGTCTTTAGGTAGGAATAATTTTCACCTAGCATTTGAAACTTCCACATATATCATTATAAGCAGAAGCTGGTGTTGACTGTCTGTGATACATGTTCTTAAAACAGTTATAAAGACTTATGTATTGGAGTGAGCATTTCTTTCCCACTTGTGCAAAGTACTATTTTGTTTTTTTTCTAGGAGACATGTTTGTCAGTACAATTCAGCCAAACGCCTATGTAAAATTACCTACCTTAGCAATTCATCAAGGAGTTTAAAGATGTAATTATGTATGAAACATAGTAGATCAAATAATGAAAGCCAAAGCTTAAGTTAGTATTTAAAACTAAACAGGAGCTGGGAGTGTGGCTTAAGAGGAGACCACTTGCTTAGGGTGCACAAGGCCCTGGCACAACCAAAAAGGAAGGCAGTTCTATATACTGTCCTCAATATTAATGCTAATATTATACTGTCCTCAATAGTAATATAGTCTCAGATATTATTCCTCTGGTGCCCAAAGGCAAATGATTACTTTTGAAATTTCTGGAAATTTCAGATGTGTACAAAACTAGAAAGAATATATACAATCAATACATCCCATATTTTCCCAAAAAATAAGACCTAGCTGGAAATAATGAGCTTTGAAAGAGATGAAAGGGGCCGCCCAGTCAGCCTGGGCTGCCCTCTCTGCCTTACGGAGCAACTGCCAGCAAGAGGGCAGGGACAGAAAGTAAAACCGGACAGGACGGTGACTCTTTCAACTACTCTCAATTTATGGACAATCTCAGTGCATGTATATTTTCTCTTTCCTCTCTCTCCCCACTTCCTAAATTAGTTCAAAGCAAAATGTCAAACATTAAAACATTTGACATGTAAGAATAAGGATCCTTTGAAGATAGTGTAGGGGACAAAGATGACCTCTGCTTCCCCCCTAGTCCACCTTCATATGCTCTTTGGCTGGATCAAAAAACCCAAATAATATAAGAGTTAATGCATACAAGAAAAGTCGGTACTCACATGGTGGAACTCACCTGTGATCTCAGTACTTGGGGAGACCAAGGTAGGAATTGCAAGTTTGAGGCAAACCTGGGTAATTTAGTGAGTTAGCAATACCCTGCCAAAGAGAGAAAAAGAGGGGGCATGGCTTCATGTGAAGGCCTTAGGCTCAGCATCCAGGAAGGAAGGAAGGGAGGGAGGGCAGGAGGCATAAAAGTTTTATTACCTGTATACGAACATGAGGATCTTCACGGGAGAGAACTCTGAAGCATGACCACAGCTTGATGCTTTTATCCATCTCAGATCATATATAATAAAATTGTGAAGGATGATGGAACAAATAGACCTCTGTGCCATGGTACTGAGCTCCACAGGTGTTGCTGAGGGCGGATGGGGCCATGCAGATGCTAGTAGGAGATAGAGATTCCTTCCGCGTTTGTTCATAGCTCAACTGCCAGCCTAGATCATGGCTGTTTCCCTGCTTCCTAAGTGAAGGACATGAGAAGCTTCCTGATGTGTTGCATGTCCGGAAAGACAGCCCAGGTGGTCCTGTGTGGAATTAGAGTCCCTAGAGAGATTTGTGTTTGAAGTGCCTAGATACCAGCTTGGCATATTCTGAGTCGGTGTGTTTCTGACTCCACCAATAGCAAACATAATCGTAACACTCCTACCTTACCTGAAAATTAAAATAATGAATAGTAGATTGGAGGTCACCAGCGGCTGAAGTGAAAGAGGAGTCGAGCTCCTGCTCAGTGGTTGCAGAGTTTCTGGATGAGGAGATGAAAAAGTTTTGAAAACAGTGAGGCTTGTGCAACCGTGCACGTTACTAATGCCATGACATTTTGCACATACAGATGGCCACCATGGCTTCTTTGTTATATATGTTGACAACAATAGAATCACTTTTTTAAAAAGACTAAATGATAGAACTAGAAGAATATTCTATTATTAACTCCCAAGAAATGATGCTCATATCAAAAGAACTTACACACTAGATCACCTTTCCATTAAAGAGAATAAGGAAGAACTCTGAGCGGTCGTATCCCTGTCACTTTCCTAGAATATGGAAGTCATGATCTGGTCACAGATGGGCCCTGAGGACTGGCACCCAGGTGATACCAAGGTCTGGCAGCGTGTGGGAGTATCTGCCATGTCTAATTAGATCTTGCAACGATTCTTCCAGTGTTTGACTGGCTTGCGCTCGGGTCTGCTCTCTGGTCTCCAGGTCTGATAGAAGTCTGGATCATCCTGTTGGAGCAGCTGACAGCGGCTGTGTCCAACTGTCCACGTCAGCACCAGCCACCAACCTTGGACCTGCTGTTTGAGCTGTTGAGAGATGTTACCAAAACACCTGGTAAATATTGCCATGTCTGACTGGGGAGAGTTCCCCTACATGAACATCTTCTTCAGGAGCGCATTCCTGTGGTTGGCACGTGCTGTCACTGTTTCCTAGACTTCATGCAAAGCCTTGAGCAGAAGGGATGCTCGAGCAGTGTTTGTTATGTGGCTATGATGGTCGCAATGCATCTGTGTACCATTGATGTTTCTTCTTACCAGTCCATTTACAGATGCTGCTGGCCAGGTAGTTGGGCAGTGTTGGACCCCCCCATTCATCAGGCTGAGGCTGGGCCCATCTGTCTCTGTCTCTCTGCACCAGCAGCTCTGCTGTGCTCCATTATCACAGTCCTCCTGCTGACAAAAATCACTCATTGGCTCACGAAAGGGCATCTTATGTGTGTAAAGGTCATGGACAATTAGAATTGGAGAAAAATTTAGCACTGACCTCGTACAGTGAGTAAATCAGGTGTGGTATACATATTTCTTTATCCCAGATTTCTCAAGGCCAGTGAGGCCTTTTTATAAAAATGTTAGTTTTTACTAACAGAATCAAAATGCTAAATGAACCACTAGTTAATTCCACAGGGAGAAGAAAGTGTCTGTGTTCTTCATCATGGTGACATGATAAGTGACACTGTTTCAAAATGCATAGTGAAGTTTAGACTTTAGAGTTTAGAATTGTTCATAAAAAGCAGTGTAGGGTCGAGAATTTAGCTCAGTGGTTCCAGTGTCTGCCTGGCAAACACAAAGTCCCAAGTTCGATCCCCAGTACCACATATCACAATGCCAGGCATGATGGCTCACACCTGTAATCCCAGCACTCAGGAGGCAGAGGCAGAAGGATTTCTGTGAGATTGAGACTGGCATGAACTACATAGTGAGCTCAGGACCAGCCTGAACTACAAAGCGAGACCCTGTCTCAAAAAAAAAAAAAAGCACTGTAACTACTCTTCTATGTTAGAAAGTTGAAGGCCTTTCATTGAAGAAAAAGTCTTTTATAGAATTAATTATGTGCCTCTGTTTCTAAATCTGCCTCATTGGTAAGTACCGTTTTTCTGTTTCCACGTAAATGTGTATGAAGAACATTAAACCTAGTACTTCTCCTTGTAATCTATCCTCCATGAATTGATAGTATTGAATTTTAAAAGTGTGTGTTTATTGAAACATCTTGAATACTTTAAAAAAATTATGAACACCTTCAGTGGGAAGCAGTTAAGCAAATTATGGTAAAGAATATAAATATTCTTTAGGCATTAAAATTCATATAAGAATAATACTTGATAACAATTGTTTATAAGGCATTATGTTAAAGTTTATATACAACGGAGTGCAATCACAACTATATAAATGAAATTTTATACATTTAAAAATACATATACATATATCTATTCAAAAACTACTGGAAAGAAATACATAAATATGTGATTACACCTGTGAGTAGAGGTTTTCTTTCTTTATATTCTTAGGTAATTTATATGTTTATTATGAAAAGGGTACTTTGCTCTTAAAGAATTTAAAAAATCTATTAATGCTCCTTTCAAGGAAGCCCAATGTATTCTTTGTATCATTATCTACAAGCAAAACATTAGATATCTTAAATGTCTATCAATAAATAAATAAGAAAACCATTACATACACGTACAATAGAAATAGTATGTGGCAATAAAAAAATTTAAATATTTTCTGTATTTTTTTATGTTCCATTGAAATATATTGTTTTTAAAGAATGTTTTATTTCTTTTTTTTTTTTTGCTTGAAACTATTTAACTTCCATTTATTTAACTTCCATTTATGTTGACCTATCTTTTGATTTAGAAGTTTATTCCAGTATAAATATTTCAAAAATACGTGGTCATTTGGATGTATTGTCTTCATAATAAGGCAAATCGTTCACCAAGAAAACCACTGGAGAGCAAAGCCATGAAACTAGGTACTTTAAGAATCTGTTCCAAATACTTGCTTCAGAGAGGAAAAGGCACCGCATACCTCTTCGATGAAGAAAACCAGCCTTACAATGTGGGGCAGTTTTTGATTTATAAGCAGGGCCTAGAACACTTAGCTGCTGATTAGATGACGCATGGCAGAGCTGTATCCCTAGCTTATGCCATGAATTCATAGGGAATAGGTTCCAACAACTCAGCCTCCTTTCCATTACTTCTCACACGTGTGCTTCTCTGGGCGGGGCCGCCTGGCGCTTCAGTTGAACCCAGGTACCTTTCGCTTTGGCTTCCTTCTTTTTTTGATCATTTTCCTGACACGTTTTAGGAAGCTATCTCAATTCTTTGAGTGTTTAATATGCTCAAGATGCACATTAATTCTCTTGGCAACTAATTTGCCCTTAACTTGCTTGTTTACAACAATGCCAACTGCATGCTGGGTAACATTGTAGACTCTTCCAGTTTTGCCATGGTAACATTTGTGTGGCATTCCTTTTTGAAAGTACTCATTCCCTTGATGTCTACAGTATCACTTTTTTTGTAAATTCTTATGCACGTGGCCACAGGAACAACCCCATGTTTTCTAAAAGGCCTACACCAGGTTCCCCTCCTCTTTCCCTTTGTGTTCGTCATTTTGGCAAACTTGTATAAGATGGCGGTTCCACCTGAAAGGAAGCAAGAGTGTTTTCTTATATGTATATATATATATCTATGTTTTTACAACGAAGGACTAGGAGTTGATCAAGTGGTATTTTAACTTTACCAGTACTTGATTTTTTATATAAAAATGTGTTCATATGTTGTTTGCATAACATAACCAAGATCATGCAGAAACTATAAAGAAAAATGCCACCAGTATTCCCCAGCCACTGGCAGACTCTTTCCCCAGAGCCTTGTGAGGGAAGGAGGATAGCTTCGAGAGAGACCACGATGCCATACTGCGGCAAAGAGCTTCCTCCTCCTTCAGGTCACAGTTCTGAGCCTGGCCTTTCTGTTTCAGGACCAGGGTTTGGGATCTATGCAGTTGTTCACCTTCTCCTTCCGGTGATGTCCCTGTGGCTCCGCCGTAGCCATACAGACCACTCCTACTGGGACGTGGCCTCCGCTAACTTCAAGCATGCGATCGGCCTGTCATGCGAGCTGGTGGTGGAACACATCCAGAGCTTTCTGCACTCAGGTAGCCATTGGGCCAGAGTGGGTCATTCTGGGGTTTGCCATCATAGACAGCACTGTTGGCAAAAATGGCTTAAAGAAGACCACAGGCAAAACCCGTTGTCCTGGGCATTGCTAAAATAGAATTACATAGTCAGTGCTAACTGTCCAGTAGTATATTATGAAAGGGAAAATTGATACTCATTTGCCTTCTACAAAATTATGGGAATATTCTATACATGTCATTGGAAATAAAGTTCCTAATAAGCAGGTCTGCTGTAGATATTCACTGGGAGAGGGAAATCAAGCATAAGTGCATAATACGCTGAAGAGAGAGTAAATATCACTGTAGCTGCGGAGTAGGGACGGAGTGTTGTCCTGCTTCATCCAAGAGGCTAAATGAAGGAGGTAGTGTTTTAGAAAATGCTAAAGATGAAGAGGAAGTTTGAAGACCAGTGGAACTTTTTGGAAAACATAGAGAAGTGTGGGGTGAGAGTATCCTGAAATCAGCACATGCAGGACAGAGAGGCAGTTATTCTGTTGGGTCCCAGCAGATCTGCCTTTGTGAAATGCAGCGTTGTACTCAGGATTTACCCTGGGAGAGACTTGGCTATGAACCACAGAAGCTGTACAAGGCAGAGAAGGACATAAAGCAGAGGAAGAGATCCCTTACCGGAGAACGGAGAGAAACTACGCACACTGACCTGAAAGATGAGTCAAAAGCAAAGATAAATCATCTCTCTGCTAAGTCTAGTAAGGATAAATTAGGCAAATGGAATGCATTTCCTGGCAGCCTTTGTCAGCACAGTGTGCAGTCAGAAACCAGACTGACAGGCATGAAGAAGTGATAGGACTGACTAGAGATTGTTTTTGTTTCCAAGAGCATTTAATTTGATCTAATTTGGCTATCTGTTGGAAGGGGAGTATGTTTTACTTTTCCTTTTTTAAAGAATTCAATTTTTTACTACCTAACATTGAAGCTATGTGGTGTGTTCCATTTTAAATAGATGAATTATATGCTAAACTTTGGAAAATGTGCATCAACACATGGAAGTGAGACGCCTCATCCTGTTGTAGAAGATATGGTTGAGACAGCTGCAGTTTGGTCCAAATCCAATACATGTCGCTTTCCTAGGGGCCTTGAGGGTATTGCCGTTTTCCTCAGTTTCTCCAGATAATCTCTTGTTTTATTTTTTCCTAGATATGTACGTACTTTGTCACTCAGACATTCATCTTTTGCTGTAGATGCCCATTTCCACCTTTCCCTTCATGTCAGAACTAGGTGAAGCCTTGACTTTGCTTCTTCCGTAGACATCAGGTACGAGAGCATGATCAACACCATGCTGAAGGACCTCTTTGAGTTGCTGGTGGCCTGTGTGGCCACACCCACTGAGACCATCTCCAGAGTGGGCTGTTCCTGCATTAGGTAAGGAACAGATGCCCTGGCTTTTCACAAAGTTGAATGCTTCGTTATAAAATCTAAAGAAATTAGATTATCTTTTGTAGTAGCAGTCTACTCTTTGGCTTCCTTTTTATAAGTAATGATGACCTCTGAATAAAAATGACTGAGTGCTAATAAGTCTTTATTTCAGTGTCCAGCCAGCACGTATTTATTACTTAAGACATTCCACACAGTACTGCAGGGCACAGAACATGATATGAACTAAGACCCCAATTCAAAATGACATGACAGAGAGAGGGTCACATAAAATGGCAGTCGTGAAGAATAGCTGGTCAGTGCCAGGAGAGTACAGGAAGTATGAGGAGTGGGATGGTCAGCAGGAGCTCAGCTGCATAGGAGTGACCCCTGGTGAAGGCCTCCAAGGTGAGTAAGCCTTTGATGGCTGGAGATTTCCAGGGCAGGAGAACAAATGCATGGAGGTAAGAATGGGAAATGACAATAAAGAGGGGCTTTGTTTTGTTTGGAAAAGACCAGTGAGAAATGGGTCTAAAATGGAGAAACTGACACAGGACATCTATAGTCACACACATTCAAGTCTAACTCTGAACACTGGCGTATTTGCAAAGGGGCCCATGGCTATTGCTGCATTAAATTGCATCTCAAAAGTGGAGCAGGCCTGGACAGAAGGTGGCAGTGATAAACAGGGACAGGAAGACCACAAGGGAGCTACAGAATGTGATTGTACACAAGTCCACAAGGCCCTAAATTTTGGGGCATAAGAATGTGTGGACTCAAGCTAGACTTCTTGTTTCTTTTCTCAGGTATGTGCTGGTGACGGCAGGGCCCATGTTCACTGAGGAGATGTGGCGGCTGGCCTGCTGTGCCCTGCAGGAAGCCTTCTCCGCCACGCTCAAGCCAGTGAAGGTAGGTTGCTGTGAGGAGGGCACCCATAAGCAGCCCTTCATCCTTGGCCCTGGGCACTTGTCAAGTTGGGCACCTGGACTCTACCTGCCTCCTCACTGCACAGCCACACATGAAGTCTTACAGGAGATAAGAAAGAAGTTGGTGGTTCAAGACTTGTCCCGCACATAGTGACAACACCAGGGCCCAGGCTGGCCTGGTACAGTGAGTTGTAGGGCATCCAGTGAGTGGCACCTGCTGTTTCTCCTAGGACTTGCTGGGCTGCTTCCACAGTGGCACCGAGAGCTTCAGTGGAGAAGGCTGCCAAGTGCGAGTGGCAGCCCCGTCCTCCTCCCCCAGTGCTGAGGCTGAGTACTGGCGCATCAGGGCCATGGCCCAGCAGGTGAGGGCGGGAGGTGATGGCGGGAGTCCTTCTGCAGGGCTGGTCCCCCCCACTGCCTTTCTGTCACCTCCCACCACACGGCGAGATATGCAGACGTCAATGGAGCACTCTGCTGACATGGACTGGTGGTGGAGAAAAGGAGCAAAGAATCATTTTACATCTCTGCATGTTTTTTTCTCTTCCTCAGTCTGAAACCTCCCTCCTATATTCATTCTAATCTGCTAAATCTTAAAAAATTTAGAAAGAGGTTTTTTTTTAAAACTAGTGTAATGTCCAGGAGTGGACAAGAAGCCACT
>PVIR01035519.1:0-16417 GCA_004026965.1 Petromus typicus | reverse complement strand
CTAGCACTAGTAATTATTTGGTGTGTGCATGTGCATACTACACTCTGTGCACACAGACTCACCACTGAGAGGATAATACCACATCACTGTGCTATGATCTGGTTCTCACCTGACTTCTCTTTGGCAGCACTCCTGTCAATATATATCTGGCTTCAGAACTTTCCATCACATGCATGAAACATAATTTGCTTGACCACAACTTTTTTCATGGACATTTAAAATATTTTTCTGCTATCATAAATATCTGCACGATAAGTTTCAAGGCATCATTATTTTCTCAGATAATTCCTAAAAGTAGAATATCTGGATTGATCTCTAGCCATCATGAGCTTGGCAAAATAATGTGCACCCAACAAGACAGAAAATGTTCACTCCCAGCACATGAAAATGCTAGGTTACGCAGCAAAGGGAAATGAAGACTTCTAGTCAGGTATGTTTAAAATGGGGAGACTATTTTGTGAGTGGACCCAACAGGATCACAAGGCTTATCTGCAAGCAGAGAGAGAGAGAGAGAGAGAGATGATGTAACTACAGAACAGAAGCATGGAGATGCCACGTGTTGACTGTAAAGATGTAGAGAAGGGCTGTGAACATCCTGTACACACTGAGAAGGGTGAGAAAATGGATCCTCCCCTAAAGCTTCCTGAAAAAACCGCCGGCCAGTGTTTCTGTTAGCCTGTCGAGACCGATATCGAAATTCTGACCTACGTTGGATGGGAGGACGGCCTGACAGGCCTTACTGTGCAACAGCGTGGACGAAGCCTCAGAAGAACCTTAGTCCATGCCTATGTCGCAGTACCCAGGGAGGCAGGGTCCCGATGAACAAAAGCTCAAGTCTCACCTGGCTACGGAGATGAGACCCTGTCTCCAAATCAAAATAGAAAGCTGGAGACGCAGCTTAGTCGTAAAGCTCCCTTGAGTCCGATTTCCAGTTCATAGAAGAAAAAGGTCTTATATATCAGAAAGGATTGACATTTCGAAGGCTCTTGGATATGGTTTTCTGGAGATGAGGTGTCAATGCTTTTCTTGTCATATCAACTAGTTCCTGGATGTGACAACTGTAGGTGACTTTGCCACACTGGAAATGGCATTTCTTTTTGTCCTTGACTTCTTGCACCAGGGACTGCAGAAGCCTTTATGCTTCTTTGCACGAGATAGATGTGACAGTTTCTATGAATGAAAGATGCATCCTCTGGTCTCTTATCTGCCTGTCTGAGCACCTCAAATATCCAACATCCCGCAGTCAGAGTGAGATCACGAGAGCATGGGAAGCCAGAGCCGTGACACCACCGAGTGCTGAGAGAACGCCTGTGCTCTTGTCACATGACAAAGTAAACTGTCATTTGCCTAAGCTACTGTTAGGTAGTTGTTCTACAATTAGCAGCCAAAGCAGTTCTAGCAGACAGAGCCTCCGTGCCCTCCTCGTGCACACCTTACTGCGCTCTGTCCTGCACCCCAGTCCTCCCCAGCGTGTCTCCTCTGTGCTGTGGTAGCCATGGCATCTCCTCCACCCTTCATCACCCTGAGCCAAGTGCACGGGCCTCTCGGACCAGATCCCTCCAGATGCTTCCTGTGTACCTGCCCTGGCCACGCACACAGAGCAGCACTGTCTGCTGGAACTTCCGTGATGAGGAACATGTCTCTATCCGTACTGCCTGGTGTAAAATGTGGCTACTCTAACATAAATTTTAATTTCATTTGCTTTCATTTTAAATAACTACATACAGTAAGTTGCTACCATATTAGCCAGCATAGCACTACAGTCATGATTAATAGAATGCTCTGCCTCTGGCTGAAGGGCGGGCCCTAGGTACGGCACAGTTCTCCAGGGAGCCTGCAGTAGTCCACACTGCCCATGCCGTCACTGCCAATCTTCACGCCTCTAGCAAATGGACAGGTGGTGTGCATGAGAGAAGCGCCCAGGTGCGGCCGGGGAAGCTGGGCACTGTGGCAAGCAGGGTCTCTCAGGGCGCCCCCAGACCAGCCCCAGATAATGACAGAGGGGGTGTCAGTGTAGCCATGTGTTCCCACTTTTCAAGGAAGGCCTAAAAATTGGTATAATGGAGCGAAAACATATTGATAATTAACTAGAAATTTAAAAGAAAAGAACTCGTAGTATCACAAATAAATGATGCTGGCCAGATGTGCCCACTAGGGGAGCCTGCATGTCCCAGCTGCTGCCCTTCTCTGGGGTCCTTGGCTCCAGCTTCCTGGGCCACCACCAGGCCCTGGACACGCTCTGCGCTCTGGGCCCCTGGTCTTCGCCTCTGCCGCCCCTGGTTCTGTTTCTTCCCCGCCAGTCGGGCCCTGGCCCCACTGCTTTCACAGCAGATGCCTAACCACTCCCCAGGACCTGGCTCAGAGGTCCCTTCAGTAAATCATTTGACTTTGACCCAAACCAAAAGATCAACTAAACCCTTCATACAGAGAGCTGCTATTTCATTGCTCAGGGGTGCTGGAGTAAGTCGATTACCACGCAGCTTCAGTAATAAGCACTGTTGTGCCCAGCACTGTGTTAGTAGGTTGTACAGTGAGCTGTTTGAGGGGCTACTTGGTCACCACCTAATCTCCTCAGTTTTAGTACAAAGCCTCTGCGACAGAAGGTTTCAACAAGACGGTCTCTCTGCAGAGGAACCTTAGCCCTGTCAGGGTTGGGGAAAGGTAGCCAGATGCTGTGTAAGGTGCTTAGTGCAGCGTCTGGAAGCCCAGCGAATCTTCACCCTCGGTGCCACCTCTGCCCTGGGAATGTGGCCTGCATGTGCCCACCCAGCAGCAGGGCAGTGAAGTCAGTGCCAGCTTCAGGAGCATTCGCCCTGGACAACGGGATTCCAGTGACATAAACACCACAGTTTCCCACCGCTCCTCTTGCTTTTTGACCTCGTGTGCACCCTCAAGGTCAGCAGGCTTGTCTGGCTAGTACCCTGACGTCGGACACGCGGGAAGACAGGGCTTTGCTCCCTAGCTGGCTCCTTTGCACACTCCAAGATGAATCCTGCATGTGTCCTGAAGTGCACAGGCTTGACTCAGATGTTCAGTGAAGCCAAGATCCAAATGTGGAGGCAAGGCGTTCACTTCTTACACTTGGCATACCAAGTAGACAAGCGTGTTGTTCTTGGAGAATTCCCCTTACAATACTGCTGCGACTTCTTATGATCAATTTTATCTTACAGATTGAAACTCTGCGACACTATCGGGCTGAATAGTCTTCTGGAGGCATATGGGTGTGGCAGTAGGGATTTAAAGTCAGTTATTAAAAATCAAAGGCTCCTCATGCTAAGAGGAGCCCCGGAAATGGAGGAAGTGGTGTGGGCTGGCGTCGGGGTGCGGCTGTCCGAGCGGGGATCCTGCCAAGGTGTCCCGCCTGTAAAGGCTTCTGCCAAGCCGGTCGGTGGCTTCTCCTGCACTCAGGACTGTCCCAAAGGAGGGACAGGCGAACTGCTGCTCTTGCTTCTCGCCGGGACCTGGGCTGTCACCCAGGCAAGGCCACTGGGGTCACAGGTGTGCAGCCCGAGGCACATCCTGTGTGGCACTCAGACGCTGAAGGCGCCACAGAGGAGAAGGAAGAGGGCACTGCCAGCCTCTGTGACCGCAGGCCAGAGAGCCAGCGGCAGTGCCTGCCTCACAGACAAGATGGCCAGCTGCCTCTTCTTTGTGCTTTCATGGGCTTTGAAGAACCGAGAATACCCAGGAAGGTGTTTCATGTAGGGAACTGTGAGCCTGCGCCTCCCTGAGGAGCCCGCGCCTCCGGAAGAGCCTGCATTTCTTAGACAATGGCACTCATGATGCTGTGAAACTTAAGGCTTCTGAGAATTAGGAGTGATGGCAATTTGCATATGTAAGTTTTTAATTTCCTTGGGGGAAAACAGGTTTAAGTGGCCCGATCCAGTAACAGCAGCAAACACGGACGGACGCTGACACTTGGCTGGCATTTTCCTGCAGCAGCACAGCAGTGCAGTGGTCTCCACCTCCGCCATCATCACCCTCCCAGGTTTCCGTTGCCTCCGCTGAACCACGTTTGAGAATATTACATGAAGAATTCCAGAAATAAACACTGACGACTTCTAAAGGGTGCACCGCTCTGAGCACGCAGTGAGACCCGGCGCTGGCCTGCCTGGCACGTGCCCACGCCGCTGCAGTGACCGCCCGGCAGCCGTCCCGTCCCGCTGGCCAGTGGACTCAGAGGGTGGCTGGGAGGCACATGGGTGCTGGAGCAGGGATTTAAAGTCAGTTACTGTATAAACCTCGTTTGCTTCCGAATGGTCCCCAAGTGCACAAGTGGTGCCGCTCCATGGTCGCATTTGTCACCTGAGCAGCAGACGGGGGACTGCTGAGATTCTCTAGGGTTTCTGGAGCCCCATGGGCCACAAGTAACATGACGGTTCCTCCCAGAGATGCCACAAAAGCCACAGCAGCTGAGTGTTAGCTCGCCACTTTCACCGAAGCACAGCACTGTCTGCCCAGCTTCTGCTGCGGTGGCTGAGCTCTCCGACCCCGTGCATTTGCCTCGAAGCACCCAGGGCCTGGCTGCAGCAGCTGGGAAGCATAGACCTGTCCAGATGACACTGCCCTCTGCTCCTCTAGCTACTCAGGACGTTCTGCCTGCCCATGGCCCTGCCTCCCTGACACTACCGCTCGACAGGTCCACCAAAGGCAGGAGGCTGAGCGCGCACAGTCTCTCCGCCATGTAAGCAGCACTGCTCACGACCAGAGGAGTAAGGAAGGCTCTCTCCAGCACGCTGCGCCCGAGGCACTGGCAGGGCGACTCCACTTCCTGTGCACGGCTTCGATCCTGGGTTCAGTGAGCTGAATGGACCACCGTAAAGAGCCTGGTACCACAGGGCCATTAACTCCGGCCAGTTCCCAAGACTGGCAGCAACAGAGACTGGCGGTGGCACAGAGACCTGTGGTGGCTGAAACCTACGGCTCCCCAGGAGAGGTCCCGCAGAGGCCGAAGTGGCCAGATGTCGACGGAGGGCCAACAGAGATGGCCCAGGGTGAAGAAAGAGGAAAAAGTCTGAGACCCGGCTCATGCAGACCCCACACTCCAAGGAGCAGTGAAAGTTGCAGGAGGGCTCCGAAAGCTGAAGGACACCTACAGCCTCACCAGGGCAGAGCTGACAGGGGCTGCAGCACTAACAACCAGCGCTGTGACGTGCCAGTGGAGAGGTGCTGGACTCCAGGCTCACGGCTGGGGCACTCAGGGCTGAGGTCACAGCACACAGAGCCAGAGCCACTCACTTCATGGGAGCAGTATTTTGTGAACCTGAGATTCCCATCTGAAGGGAACAAAAGGACCCTCCGCTGACGGGCGACCTCAGCGACTGTTGTACGCCGTATTCTGGAAGGATGAGGCTGGAGGGTGGCGCGGGGTCTGGGGGATCTACCTCCACGATGCCGTCTTCACCCTCGTGACTGAGGTCTTCGGGCTCTTGGCCCCAGTCAGTCCCTGCGGCTTCTCCTGCCTCACAACCCCTGCGTACATAGGTCTGATGTTGCAGGTCTGTAAGGGCTGCACTGCTTCTGCTTAGTAAACAGATGTGGGAAACAGAAATCGGGGGAAGGAACTGGGCTTATTCAAGCTGGCCCTGAGGGAAAGAGATGAGCTTCTTTTTGACCTCAAATATCTACCAGTGGTGCAAGAGTTTCTGTGGGAGAAAAATGGGGTGCAGTGTGACAACGGGCAGGAGAGCCCCCCCAGGAGGTCTTCTGCAGAACGCTAGCATATTTTTAGCTCCTCCTCTTCCTCACCTGAAAGAACCTGACCTCAAACTCCTGGCGTGGGCATCACCACTTTCTTTTCAAACTTTTTACTTTTCAGCAAGTTTATTCATATGAGTAAGGAGAGAACGGACGTTAGAGACAGGACCGTCTTTAGGAATTCACGTACCAAAGGAAGGGTCATAAGAAAATTAGGATCAAAGATCAGGAAAGGGAGGATTGTATTAAAAACCTGAAAGTGGCTGCGTCACCCTGAGTTTACACTTCACAAGCACCTCCCTGCTCTCCCAGTTGTGAAAATCCTACCACCTTCTTAGTCCAGCTTAGATATTTCCAGGGATCCTAACTCCCGAAACATCCCCAGCACTCTGCCAGCAGATCCCGTCTGGGATCCAGAGGAAGCTAAGCGGGAGCGAAACTGAAGGGTGGAGACCAGGAGAGGAGGCAGACACCCGGGCGCCCTTCCCTGCGAGTATTTTGACGTCTGCCAGCCCATCTTCCCTTTCAGGCGATGAGCTACGAGAGTATATTCCTGCCTCGCCAGTGTCTCGCCTAGTACCTCAAACATACTACATATCCAGGAATAAACAACTCCAGGCCGAACAGAAGAACTAAACATGTCTTGACACTGACAAAATCTCCAGTTCTTTTTCCACTGTTATCTTCACATCTTCTCTCATATGTGTAGATGAATCTGATCGATTATCCCAACACACGTGACGTACCCGAGCCTTTTCCAGGGGAAAGTGTGGCCAGGTAGCTTCCTCTCATCACACTGGGTGCGGTCCTCAGATCGGGGTCCCACTGGGGTGGCCCCATCCCGGACAGCAGCGGCTTCACAGTCAGCAGCCGGGGGACCTCCGAGCCCCTGCTCCAAGGACCAGCGGCTGTGCTGAGCCCTGCTTTGAGAGATGCAGAAGGTAACCATATCCCCTGAGAACCGGAAGTCTTTCACTGAATGTCTGAGAAACTCTCCTTAGATAAGCAGACAGCTCATGTGTAAGAAAATGGATGCAGCTTGAGACCATCAGGATAACTGAAGTAAATCAGACACATGAGCTTTACAACGCATGATTTCTCTTATATGAGAAACCCAAGTGGAAATAAAGAGCCAAAACAACCGAGGTAATAGAAAGTATGGAGGTCAATCTTTCTCTGTCAGGAAGGGGTTTAAGACATGGAGGGAGGGAAGAGGAAGGAGACAGAAACAAAATTAAGACATGTTGTGTGCACGTGCCAGCACCACACAAGGAACTGAAAAATCACGTCCTGCACTTGAGTACTAATGAAAAAAAGGACCAGGAAAGCAGACATCTGACAGGACCTGCAAAGTGGCAAATGTCCTTTCAGTTTACCTAAAGAATAAAAGCAGGAGCCCACAGTTGGCTGCAATGGCTTTGAGGGGGATGCAGAGGGCCCAGCGGCACCGGTGTTTGTGTGAGCAGAACCGGAGTGGTCTCTCGTGCCCCGCTGGAAGACAACAAGTCAGAGCAGAGGGCGACTCAGCACGTGCCTGTCTCTCGTTGCACAGCGGGCAGATGGCATGCGAGGGAACCAGACTTCGCAGTAAGACACCGCGGACACTCGGCCAGGCGCACACCTGGCCTCAGCTCACGGGGCCCTTCGTCTCCCTGCGGGGCTCGGGGGCACGACTTGGCTTCTGTCCCTGGTGATGTCAGGAGGCTGCTGTGCCACAAACCAGAGCGCTGCAGATCTGCGGTACTTAATGCGTGGCTTCAAAAGTCCAAGCTTTCTCAAGGAAGAATCGTTCTACATGAAATCCAACACGAATTTCTATGAGGACATTAGTGTAGGAATATTAATTCACCCACTTATACTGATTTAAATTCTATCTCCTGAGGAAATGAACATAATGGAGCTTAGACAGTCAGGTCCCGGGGAAACGTTGTCTCAGAAATACTGCACCCCTCTGCCAGGCTCTGGCGCATCGACTCTCCAGATGTTTCTGTACACGACTCTCCCTCCACTCTCCCTCGGGACACGGGTAATATCTAGATCAAGCTGGGCCAGCTACAACCCCTTTGCATTTTGAAATAACCCTTAGAGAATTAGCCGGTCACCTGAACTGTCCTCTTAAATAGAGCAAAACGGGAGGACAAGCTGGGAGCACGGCTTTGTCATGAATATGCAAGAGCAGAGTGCTCTTGGGAGGAGAATAATGGAGGAGGGGCAGCCGGCAGAAGGATGAAGTGCAGAGGGGCAAAAGGAAGGGACAACAGAGAAAGAAAGAAGGAGACAGAGTCAGAGGCAGAGTCACAGGGGGAAGGGGCTGAAGGGGGAGAGAGAGAGAGAGAGGAAGGGAGGAGGCTGAGCCCTGCCTGTTTCAAGTCATTTGAGAGGCCCAGCTGCTTTGGGGATCGCTACATAACAGGGCGTTCTTCCAATACTTCCCCCTCTTCTAGCTCACCTTTGGTTGTCTTCTGTTAATCGCAACTACAAGTTTAAACAATAAACAGCTTGGCATCAAAAGCAAATGGAAAAGCACCTGGAGACCGCCCGTGCTTCTCCATGTCCAGCCCCACACTGGGGAAGTTGCTGTACAACTTCCATCCCACTTCCTGGTTGATTGAGCTGTGGGGACTCTGGGGTACTCAAGGAGCCACTGGACTTGGCTAGAGCAGGACAGACTTTCTGACCTGAGGCACGAGGGTGGGGACAGAGAAAGCCAGTTATCTTACGTTAATGGAGCCCTCACCGTCAAAAGCAATTTAACTGAGCTCTGCCGCAAGGATAGTCAATGGCAAGTTCTTCTGCGACAGCCCCGCGATGAACAGCATGAATGAGTGGAATAACCAACACATCCTGACTTGACAGGAGCAGAAGAGAGAGGTGCTGAAGAGAAGGCAGAGGAGGACCCTGCCCCCGTATGGGGCTTGCTTGAGAAGGTGTCTGTGAAAGTAAGGTGAGACTGAGGAGAATGTGGGGCCAGTCGGGGAAGAGATGACGCTGCTGACGCCTGGCGTCACCGCTGCCTGCTGCAGATGTTCCCGGCCCTGCCACGCGCTGCCCAGTCACGGTGGAACACAAGGTGTGTCCCACGCACCTTCGCGTCTGTTCACACCTCTCCTCCTGCCTGCAGTGCTCTCACCTCGACTCCTCCACAACTCACTGGGGCCTCGCCCAGTGTCTCGGTCACTTGTTGCATTGCTGAGACAAAATGTGCAATACTCACATGTTAAAGGAGGAAAGATTTACTTCAGCTGGCATTTTACAGCAGTTTCAGCCCACATTCAGCTGGTTCCAAGGAAGGCTGGCGTGGCAGAGGGGCATCACAGAGGAGAAACAGTGTGTGGCCGGCAAAAGGAGGCAGCAGGGAAGTGGCAAAGCAGCTTCTTTCTCTATCTTTATATCCACACGGGGAACTCACCTTTTGTGTGGTGTCACTAGAATTATTACAACTAGTTAATGGACTAATCCACATGCCCCAATCCCAGCATCACATCCTCAATCCACATCTGCACACCCCAGACCCAGCCCCCTTCACAACACCCCACCCATGAGCACACGAGGCTCTAGGGGACATCTAAGTACAGCCATAGCGTGCCCCACGCCCCGCCGAACAAACCTGTTCCTTTCTTCCTCAGTGCCTCCACCGCTTTTGGAACGGACGCCCATGACGTGATAAGCACCATTCTGGGCCTTGGAAATACCAACTCACAAAAATTTTTGCTTTACTGGCATTTATATTCTGCTCCGAGAGACAGACAATAAGCATGAGAGCCAATAAATATGTAATTTTCACTTCTGATGACTGCTGTGGAAAACATTACGCTGTGTAAGGCAGCGATTCACAGGGAGGGGATGGGATCTTACTCTGGACCTAGCTGTCTCTAGATTTGTCCGCTGGCTATGAGCTCTGAGATGGGTTTTTGCCCAGCACAGAGCAAGAGCTCTGTGAATTAGTGCAAGAGTCCAACGTATCAGAACCACACATTTCAGTGTTTCACAGTCAACAGAAAGCTCTGCCAGCTATCATAGAAAGCAGGTGAGCTGAAGAGTTAACCAATTTCCCAGCAGATGACTGAAAATTATTGTGTTCCCTGAAAAATGTAAGTATCATATTTTTCTGTGCTTCACCCAGAAATGTAATTAGCCAGAAAGCTCTCAGTGCTGGAACAAAACATCAATATTCCATTTCTCAGTTTCATAAATAGCTGTGCAGACTTGGCCCCTCGTCCTGTATTCACCACTTTCCATTATTTACTGCCTCGTGCTCCAGTTCAGACTCCGCTTTTTATTGTCTGTGTGTCTCGCATTCCTTTTCCAGCCACCAGCCCAGCTAAGTCCTAATTTTCAGTCCAGTGCACAGGGGTTGGCTGTACAACTTCCATCCACTTCCTGGTTGATGGAGCTGTGGGGACTCTGGGGGATTTAAGGGGCCACACGACTTGGCTGGAGCAGGACAGACTCACTGACCTGAGGCGGGAGGTGGGGACACAGAAAGCCGGACGACACGACACTGCAGCAGACAAGTCCCGAGGTGTGGAACCGGAGAAGGGCACTGGCTTTGGCACCTGCTGGACCATTTCTGCTCTGCAACTTGTTTTTAGGGTGTTACTGGACCCACTAACTCCAGGTTTCTCCCAGGAGCCTGTGCGGCAGCGTTGCTGCAGCAATCAGAGTGTCCGCAGAATCCCTGGTGGGGGCAAGGGGCAGGTCTCAGTGCTCCAGGAGGGGCTGAGTCACCTGAGCACACTGTCTGCAGAGTCAGAACACCCCCTCAGGGTGCGATCCAGTGCCCCGTCCCCGGACTCCTCGGAGTGGCTGTGCTGCGTGGAGAGCCAAGCCCTGTGCGCAGAGTTGGGAGCACCATGCTCTAGGCCCCAGAGGACAGGAAGGGCCTGGACAAGCCTGCATGGTCTCCCGCATCTCCTCCTGTGTGACACAGGGGACTGGACCAGCAGAGGACGCGTTGCTAGAAGCAAGGATTTTTAAGCTGCAAGAGACACGTCTAGTTTCACCTCACTGCTGTGACAAGCACCATCAGAGAACCTTGAGCGACCTAGTCTTTCTCTATCAAACCACACAGATCACTGTGGCTACTCAATGTCCCTGGGTACCATCACCCTTGAGCCTGAGGGGCAACCAGCGCTCTTGTGAACAGTGCCGGCATGGTCTGCTTGCTCTAACAGGATGCTCAGCCACCCAGCTACACATGGACCCATGGACGCATGTGCCCTAGGACAGCAGGAGGCAGGAGGAGAGTGCTGTGGACAGAGGAGCTCTCGCAGCTCTGCAAGAAGAGACTCTGAGACTCCCGGAGGCGGGCACAGTGGGCACTGCTTAGAAGATGCCAATGTGAGCAGCACGCACAGGTGTTCCAGGCCTAACCTATTCCAAAGTTAACCTCATTTTAACACTTTTGAGCCTTTAAATTTTTTTGTAATTTTACTTCGAGAGCAATGCTTTACTTTTTCTTTCACTTCTTTTTACCGATAATAGATAAAGGTCAGTGAGTTTCATTTTGGCAGATTCAACTTGAATGAATATAAAATACCTGGATCAATTCCACCCTCCCAGTATCCCCTGGCCTTTGCCCTCCCCTAGTTTCACATCTTTGGGGGATTCGATGTGTGATATATTTTGCTCACATCTACTCCAACATCGGTGACCCTTACATCCCCTCCTTTTCATCTGTATTCTGATTATAAAATCTCTCTAGAACATTTACTAAAATAATGTTATGAACTCATCGTTTCTTGTTTAACTATAGAAGACATTTAGATCATAAAAGTGAGCTACTTCCAAATTCAACATTTAATTTCTTTAATTTATGCTCAACATCTGTACGAACCATTGTCTTTTCAGTAGACTCTTCATTTCACTTTTGCTTATGTCGCTAGCATGGTTGTTTCCTGAAAGCTCTGTTTAACCAAAGTATCCAAATCACGGTTCTGTGCACTTACAGGAAGGGCCCAGAGGAAGCTCCACTGCTGGGCAGAGGCTAGGTCAGCTGGGTCCACTTGTTGACCAAGAGATGCATTCTTGGTTGGGGTTTATTGGCAGCAAGTGACAGGACACTTCTCCTATGACATTAAATTTAGAAAGAAAGAAATTGGCTTAGATGTATAAGCAGGAGCTCACAGAGCCAGAAGGAAATGCTGAAAGCCAGTGAAGAGCAGCTCTGCGTCGCTGGGTCTCCCAGTCACGTCCCGGGGTAACTCCGGTCTCGTGCGCTCTAAACGAGTTCCTGGCACCCAGGCACATGCTTGTGTGTGCAAGTGAGCACCTGCTCTCTCTTGAGTCACACAGCTGAAGCACAGACTTTATGGTCTCCAAAGCTTAAAATATTTACTATCTGGCTTTTTACAGGGAAAGTTTAGCAACCCCTACTGTAAGTCATGGAGATCAGTGGACACCACTTCCAGGACACCATGGCAAAGCCATCGTTAGTACATGTGTCTCTAGTTTCAAGGTCAGAATTCCTTGGAGACTGTCTCCGATCACACACAAAGACCCTTCTCAGCACAGGGCTGTTTTCCTTGACTGACATTCTCACTGCTCAGGCAGCAGTAGGCGGATGAGGCACGAAGCAAACCCTGGAGCTCTCGCTGAGGTCAGAAGAGGGCCAGGCAGACAGAGGCACCAGACGTGCTGCACTCGCACACAGCTGCCTCACAGCAATTCAGATTTGTGCTTCAGCAACAGTAAAACATATGGACAGGCTCCAGGTCACAGAGCTCAGGTTCAAACCGGCAAATGACAATTCTGAATTCTAAGGATCTATGCTAATCCTTTTCTCCAGGCTTACTAAGGTATCACAGATTGTCTGGGGTGAAAACAAAGCAACAGCCCCGAACAAGTCAATCACTGATAGCAAATCATTCATTTCTGAATCCCAGACTCAGTCTCTGCCCTGATTACCTAACAAATGTACGGAGCAGCGCAAGGTCTACCATGGAATAAATCTCATGACATCTTTGTAAAGTTGTTGAGTGTCTTATATGAACAAAAGGCTATTGTTAATAGAAAATAATTTGAAAAAAACAAAGCATGCTTAAAAACCTAAATAGGTAGAGTTGACTATGTAGCATGGTGAGGCAATGGCTTTGATTCCAGAAACACACATGTGTGCACGCGCACACGCACGTGCACACACACACACACACACACACACACGAGTCCACGTAGTCTGCCTTTTGCCACAGGGTTGTACTGTATATGTGCTGCAGCACTCAAGTTCGTGGTTCGTTTCCCATTACGTGTCACAGTCTGCCAGCATCAGCACCCGTCTGTTTTTCCTTGTCATCCCTGCTGCGTGTGGGATCCTCGTAGTCACCGAGGTTTCCCGGAAGTCTCCTGTGCTCCGAGATGGGTGCCTGGAAGGTGACTGTGCCGTGGACTGCTAGGCCCAGCGGTGGGCTGACCCACTGCTCAGCAGCGGCACGTGCTGGGAGGAGCTGGGGCCCAGCTGCAAGTGTTGTGGGGCTGCCTCTGAGCGTATCTCTCACTCTTTGCTCCTCTTCCTCAGCGCCTGACTGCCAGGAGGTGAACAGCTTTCCTCTGCCATGTCCCACCTACCATACTATTCTGCTTCAAAGCTGGCCAGCCAAGAACTGAAACCTCAAAACCTCTGATGCAGTGAGCCCAAATAAATCCTCCTTTACACTGGGCATGCTGCAAATTTTGTCTCCAGGATAGAAAGCAGAGCACTACTGCAACACGGTAAACTTAGACAGTAGTTGTATTTATAAGATCCTAGGGTACTATGCTGACTTGAAGACGGCTATTCTTTCTTGGTACCAGAGGTGTCTCAAAGTCAATTCCTTGGAAGAAATTTTTAAAAACTTCCTTAATCTCCACTGAGTATCACAACCTACTTCCCTACCCCTTCTCAGGTGAGTGTGACTCCTGGCACCACAGCAACTGACCTTCACATCACTCAGAGACAGCTGCTAATCTGGTAACAGTCACAAACTTTGAACATCCAGCCCAGCATCTCACTCAGAAAACAGTGCAAGGTACTTGGAACCATTTCTCATATGGGAAGACTAAGGCAGAGAGAGAGATTACAGAGCAAGCTCAAGGTCACAGAGTCTGTAAGTTCTGTAGCTTATGTTCAAATAGACACTGATTCATGCAGGAGTTCATTAAACCAAGTGTCCCCAACCCTGGCCCACAAACAGGTACCAAAGTAGTACCTACCTAGCTGTCTCACAGCAGGAGGTGACTACTGAGCCCATGAAGTTTCTTCAGTATTTCCAGCCCTTCCCCACTGCTTGCACCATGATCTGAGTTTCGCCTCCTATGAGATCAGCATTAACATTACATTCTCACAGCAGCAGAGACCCTGCTGTGAGCTGCACTCGTGACGGGTCCAGGTTGTGAGCTCCGTATGATAATCTACTGCCTGGTGACCTGAGGCGCAGCGGAGGCAGTGATGTGAGAGCTGGGGAGTGGCAGCAGACGAGCATTAGCAGGAGGGTCAACTGTGCAGAGCCCAGAAGAAACCACACGCTTGCTGACTCAGCTCAGAACCCTGACAGGGAGAGGCCGGGAACAGGTAAACTGCACCTGGTGGCTGCCTCAGCAAGACTAGGGAGCTGACGGGAGCTGCAGGAAAACAAGCTGAGGGCTCCCACTGACTGCACCACGGTGAGCTGCACGATTACTTCATTATCTACTGTAATGCAATAAAAATAGAAATAAAGGGCCCAATAAACAGTGTATTTGATTCATTCAAAACCAACCCCTTCCCCATCGGAGGAAGAACGCTCTTTCGGAAAGTGGTGCCTGCACCAAAAAACTGGCGAACGGCTGCTCTGAAGGACAAAGCCCAGCTGCTTACCTCCTTAGCAGTATCAGCGAGGGACAGCACCAGGGGTACCCAGACCCAAAAGCAAAAGGAAAGCGACAAGATGTTCTGGATGAAATAATTTTTCTCTAACTCAGTCATAAAAATAGGACTAGAAAGAGGTATCAGACCATTGCCAGGTTGATACCTAAGAATAGGAAAATGTAAGCAGTTAGGGTCTTTTTATCAGTCCTACGTGCAGACTCAGCACGCCCAATGAGGAGATATGTTTGCCAGCTTCAAGCTGGGTGCCTCGTAGAGGTTACGCGTGACCTCTACAACTAGCCACACTTTTACCACATTGCTCTTTGGTTCAGAAGGAAAGGACGGAGGGGAGAAGAAAAAAAAGAAGGAAGTAACAAAGGGAGGGACGAAGGAAGGACAGAAAACGTGGCACCACTCTCCTTCTGTGCTGACTAACGGCGCGACTGCACCCTCTGCAGTTGCTGCACTGCGCTCAGACCTGTGATGTACGAACAGAGCTGGCAACTGGGATACAACTTTCCTGTGCAATTGGTAAAGGTCTGATTACGGTCTGAAGAGCAAACCTCTCGTTCAGCCAGTCACAGGTTGGCAGCTCAGCTGTGTGGGGTCCCGGGTTCCCCACCTGTCTGACCAGCGGGTGTTTGGAAACATGACTCTGCCCCTCACGATTTTATAGTCTCACGCTCTGTCACATTCACTCTCCAGCCAATGCTTCCTTCCCAGCTTCTTCAGATGCCAAATTCAACATGGTACAACGGGCTATTTTCATTTCCTCTTACAAATGTTTTCTGCATCCCCTGTTGTTGTTGTTGTTGTTTTTAGACAGGGTCTCACTTTGCAGTTCAGGCTGGCCCTCAGCTCAGCCTCAAACTCACATCACAGCAATCCTCCTGCCTCTGCCTCCCGAGTGATGGGATGACAGGCGTGAGCCACCACGCCCGGCACTGTGGTATGTGGCACTGGTTGCTGCTGGGGTGAGTCTCCACGCCCAGTATTGTTATGTGGTTACCGGGGATTGAACCCAGGTCCTTGCACTTGTAAGACAGGCGCCAGAACCACTGACCTAAATCCTCAGCCCTGCATTCCATTTTTAAAATAGTAGACTCATCCTCCTAGTTGCTCTATCAGTTTATCATTACTGAGGCTCTGTCCCTAACACCCATGATTTAAAGGAGAGGTTTCGTTAGCTCATGATTTCGGTCTGTGCTGGTCCAGCTCTGAGGCACGGACCTAGCAAAAGGAGCTGGTGGAGCAAAGCTGCTTAGCTCGTGGCTCTGGGGAAGTGAGTGAGGGACCAGTGCCAGAAAGGAAGGGCCAGCGACCAACTGTAGATCCCAGGGCCACGTCTCATGACCCACCAAGACACGCCAGGGCCCACAGCAGATCCTCCAACCTAGTCACCACAGCTGCTCAAGTCCGGTGTCCTGGCGTCTCTCTTTTTGCTTCCCAACTGTAATTATTCCAGCAGCTCCTTCGGTGTGACCTCACGTATTTCCCCTGAATCAGCCTCATTCACTGCCTCTGAGAGTCTCTGCGTCTGGGCTGTCCTCAGCACTCCCCGGGGCTCTGGCTTCCTTTTTGCATTTCTGACCCTCACAAACCTCTTGCAGCATGAAACCCCTTATGCTCCACTTAAGGATCCACGGCACTTGGAATCAAAGCCAGTGCTCCCCGGGAGTCTCCCTCCCTCCCCCCCCCTCCCCTCGTCACTGCTTCCCAGTGCCAGGCTGCCCAGCGCTGCCTTCTGCTCTGGGCCTTTCTTCAGAGCCCTCTGTCTACGGGCTGGACCCCACTACTCTCTGCTGGTCCAGCCCCCGTGTCGGAACATTTACCGAATGGCACCCCTTATCTCACTATTCCCCGTTCTCTCGCACTATAACACTTATTGTAGGGCTACTA
>PVIR01035518.1:0-16411 GCA_004026965.1 Petromus typicus | reverse complement strand
CTAGTTCTGTGAAATATGCTTTTGGAATTTCAGTTGGGACTGCATTGACTACATGGAGTTTTGGAAATATGGCTGTTTTCACTATATTGGTTCTTCCTACCAATGAACAAGGGGTGTCTTACCATTTTCTGATGTCCTCTTTGATCTCTTTTAACAGATTATAGTTTTCAGAATAGAGATCTTCAACCTCCTTTGTTAGATTGATTATAAGATATTTCTTTTTTCTTTCTTCGGATGCTTAAAACAGCATTCTAATTTCAAAGGTGGTAAAATATGAGAAAATCTCAATCTTAAAATTGATGAAATTGACATTTATATGGGATTTGAGAAACAAGAAGGGAAACATCAAATTTTGTACAAAACATGATGACCAGTCCATCTCTAGAGGACAGAGTTTTTGCCTAGATTTCATTTGACTTGCTGAGAGCACTTAGGTGAATCTGGGGGTATAAACTGGTTGTTGGGGGGCAGAACTGCTGTGCTCAGTGCAAGATGTAGGAGTGAGAAATCCTGGAAGGGACTTCAGGAGGAGGAATAAAAGGGAGGGTTTGGGTATAAATTAAGGATGAGTAAGAGCCTATAAACACACATGCTCTTATGCCTATACATGTGTATTTACACACAAATTCACTCGAGCATCCACAGTCCCTTTGTGTTATTCCTTAAAGGTGGGAAGTGTAATGAAACTCCTTTCCCCTCCTTAACAAATAGTCAAATAAACTTGGGTTTGCTCTTTTACGTTTTATATTGTGAGTGGATTCTTTTGGATGACAAGTTTTGCTTCTCCTCCAGTGCTAAGCAAAGACAGAGAAATCTCAAGCTGGACAAGCATCAGGAAGTAGCTGCCAACTGATTCTCAGCATCAGGGAGGAAATGGCATCAGAGGAATGAAGCATCTTGCCTGATATGACTCAGTGTGTTTGAACCCCAGCTAGAGTTCAGATCTTCTTGAGTTCTCTCTGCTTCCAGGTTGGGGCTTTTTCCAAAGTCAGGCAGTTAATCACTCTAGAGGCAACAACCAATATTCTGCTCATTCAAATCAGCTATGGAGTAGAAATTTCTAGACCCCAAATAGTGCAGGACATTCTGTGACTTATTTTGCTCTCCATTTGTCTGTGTAAGCCATACTACCACAGTGGCTATTGGCTTCCGTGAGATTTCTCCTCTTCCCTTTTGTATGTCCATGTGTCTGTGGTATCCATGACCAAAATGATATGCATAGTTATGTAAACACTTCTGTCTGAAGCTGAGTATCTGTTACAAAGGAGAGATGTGCTCAACTCTGATCCAGAATCTCAGAGGAGCTAGGACTGGGCATCTCTGTGAGGGGCCAAATCACTGTAATTTAGATGTGCTGCAGTTCCTGGCCTTCTAGGTGCACCCAATTTAAGACCACAATTGTCTTAATAGAGAAAAGCAGATCCATAGGTACTAATATTGAGCATGGTTCTCGGCAGTCATCCCAAAGGAGCCAAGCTATCAAGCAATCCTGTTGTGCTTCGCAAATTAAATGGAGTGCTTAATAGTTCACAGGAGGAAAATACAAAACCTGTAAACAGCTCTCTCACATTTAACAAGCTGAAGACTTAGCTGAATATTTTCTGCAACTTGACAATCAGAAGTGACATCCACACAATAGAGTGCCACTCTTCTCAGCAGATCCATTCTTCCTTCGCTAATAAATGCGGGTGTCACACAGAATCCATTTCTTGTTTAATTTTAGGCAGCTTAATGCAGAGCTAAGCCGCCCGCACCCCAGCAGGCTCCTATCATGCTCCCACAAGATGGGGAGACTCTACAAAAGCTGCCGATGAGTCATTCTGATTCCAGGAACACCCTGAAGAGAAAAAGCGAAGTCACTGTTGAACTCAGATTCTTGCCTGTTTGAATTTTCTTTTTTAGTTATTGCTCAACTTTATTAAAGAAGAATGTATCTCCAAAGGATTGCATGCATCTTAAATGTTTGGATTCATAAGTTTGAAAAGTGCTCACACCCATGTAACCAAAGCAATCAAGATACAAAGCATTAATCACCCTCAAAAGTTCCCTTCTGCCGTTTCGCAGTTAACTCCTCTTCAACTCACAGTCCTAGAACATTGCTGATCTGCTTCTGTCACTGTGAATTACATTTCCCTTTTCATAGTTTTAAGTAAATGAAGTCATGTCACTGATAGTCTTTTATGTCTGTCTTTTTTACTCAGCATAATCTCTGTGAAGTTCTTCAGTGCTGCAGGGTGTATCAGTAGTTTGTTTCTTTTATTGCATGGATATATCACAATTGTTTATCTATCCACTGTGTGAGGGACATTTGGATTATTTCCAGTTTGGGCTATTATAAATACAGCCATTGTGAATATTTATGCCCAACTTTTTATGAGGAAGTATGTTTTCATTTCTCTTGGGTAATTAATTGTATGAATTTCTGGGTTGTGAAGTAAGTGCCTGCTTAAAAAAGCAGCTATTGTCCAACATGGCTGTACCCTTTTGTTGCTCTACATCCTCATCTAACCTTGGGGTTGCCTGATGTTTAGTATGTTCTAGTGAGAGCGAAGTGGTATCTCACTTAATTTTAATTTACACTTCTCTGAAGCAATACTGGGCATCTTTTCATGTGCTTTTTGGTTATTTCAGTGTAAAGTTTTGCTCACATACTTGCTCACTTTTTACATGTTTTGTTAAGTTGTGTCCTTCATTAAGCACATGTGTGTGTATATGCATCCCTTACCTTCAGAATGCAACTTGTTTTATATATGTCTTGTTTCCAGTCCATGGCTTGCCATTTAAAATTTGTGATGATATTTGCTATTGTTTTCATAGCGGCAGTGAAATCCAGTTGTCAAATTCTGAAACAATTATTTTGTGTAAAAGTAAAATATACCTTAAAAATATTTATCTACATCAAAGTCACAAAGCCTTTCTTGTAGGTTATCATTCAGAAGTTTTATAGTTTTAGCTCACATGTTTAAGTCTATGACCCGTATGGAATTAATTTTGTTATAATGTAAAATAAGGATAAAATCTATTTTTCTAGCTATCCACCATTTCCAGTGTAATTTTTGGAAAGATTATACTTTTTCCACTGAATTTCCTTGGCAACTTTGTCAAAAATCAATTGACCATATGTGTAGATTTTTCTTTAGGCTCTATTCTGTTTCACTGATGTGCATCTATTTTAAAGCAAATGTAACATTGTCTTACTATAGCTTTGTAGCAAGTCTCTAAGTCATGTGAGTATGAGTTTTCTGGCTTTATTTAAAGTATAAAATCCAACACTGAAATTAATCAAACAATTTATAACAGCATCAAAAACATAAAATGCTTATAATAAATCTTACAAGATATGTGTAACATGTGAACAATAAAAACTATAACACAGTTTGAAAGAAATATAAGACCTAAAATGCAGAGATGTGTTATGCTAATCAGAAGTCTGTACATTTTGAAGATATCCATTCTCTCCAATGTTGACTAGCCCATTTGTCATAATTAGATGTTGGATTTTATCAACTTCTTTTTCTGCATCTATTAAGGTACTCAGAGTTTTCTTCTTATATTCTATTAGCACAGTGAACTATAGAGGTAGTAGAATTGATTATGAAGTATATGTGTTGCGGAACGGGCATGCACATTATCTTTTTAAACTAATGTTGGATTGAATTACATAGTTCATAAAGATAATATCCTTGGGGATGGGGATTTAGCTCAGTGGTTCCAGTGCCTGCCTCACAAGCACAAGTTCCCGAGTTCAATCCCTGTTACCAAAAAAAGAGATCAAATACTTGTAGAAGAGCTAATAACCACATGCAAAGATATTCAACGTTTTTAGTCTCTATGTAAGTGCAAATATCAACTGCAATGTGACAGTATTTCAGACTCAGAATAACTACCAATAAAAAGTAAAAATGCTAAGTGTTGGCAAAGACACAGAGAATTGGTAGCAAAGCTATGGCATGTGTACTATTGTGTTTTTCTTTTAAGACAAAGGATGTTAATGTATGAAGTCTTTTACTAAAATAAAATCTCAGTATTCAAGCTTATTTGCAGTGTTGGCACTTTGTGATAAGTGGATTGTGGGTTGCAGGTGGAGCACTTGTCTCTAAAAGCTTTGACATCACTGACAAACAGCAATAAGAATTCCCATGGGGGAGGCAGGAGATTTAGCTCATTGGTTCCAGTGCCTGCCTTGCAAATGCAAAGGCCCAGGTTCGATCCCCTTAAAGACATAAAACAATGTCTGACTCACACTCACCAGCAATCAGTACCATATATCACAGTGGTGGGTGTGGTGGCTCATGCCTGTAATTCTGACACTTGAAAGGCAGAGGCAGGAGGATTGCTGAGTTGGAAACTGAGTTCAGGACCAGCTTGAATTAAAACATAAGACCTTGTCTCAAAAAAACTTAAAAAAACAAAAAAAAAAAAGAATTCCCATGGGACAACAAAGACTTGTAAAAAATGCTGCCGACTTTGGTAGTTCCTAGTGATGTTAAACATGTGTTTTCTATGTAAAAACCAAAATACTTGCCTCAGAGAGTATTTAACATAAATACACACAGAACCTTTCTGCCTTAACAGTCCAAAGCTGTAAGCAGCTCAAACGTCCACTAAAAAGTGAGTCTGCAATCAAAGTTTCATTGGCTTAAAACTGACCTGTTAAATTTCATAGTTATGTATTTGTTTTGATAAATACTATGTAGCACATCTTCATTCATCTCTAAAATCCATGTCTACTTTGTTCAGTATGAAATTCCTGCACATACAAGCACAGCTTTACACCAATGGGAGGCACCCAAAGAGAATCTGTTATTGAAGGGAAGAAGAGGAACTGGTAATCATCTTCAAAGCAACAAAATGTACACCTGTAACCAGAAGAAGCAACACACAGAACTAAACCACTGACTGAGTATACGCTTCAATCCATGGGCAAAATGGAAACAAGAGTTCAGATAGAAGAGAAATAAACCTGTGTGTTTCAAAGCCACTGAATAGGGCACTTTAAAAATCAGTGCTCTCCACTGGAAGAGCATGGAGTTCCCAGGGGAGAAAGCTTTGTGGATAATGACATGAGGGCGGATGAGAAGTGAGTTAGGAAGACATTTGCGAATTTTTATCTTGCTCCTGGAATATTCAAAGGGAAAGAGACCCATCCACTATTCTATCTCCATCCAGCTCCAAATCTAATCCCACGCCCGAGCCATGTCGTTCTCTGCCAACCTGTGCCAAGGGAGCTCTCGGGTGCTGCTTCTCTGGGGCTCCGCATGCCATTAACAGAGGAGACCTGGAGCCTCTCCGTGCTGCCGCGGGAGGCCTCAGGCCTGGGGTTTCCAAGGGAGCTTCCCAGGACTTCATACAGCACTCGCTGGAGACAGAGAATTACAAGCTGAAAATTCATTACAGTGTTGAAAAACCTGAATTTATTTAGACAAAGGCAGATGGAGAGGATGGATAATCTTGTTGCAGTTCAGCACATTACACTTTATTCAGAAGAAATGAAAAATACGCATTGTGCGTTCCTCTCTTTCCATCTGCTTCCCTTCGCCTAAGATCAGGTTTATTATTAATATAATAAATTCATCTTGCCTCCTTCTCAGTTCCATTAGCCTGTATTCATAATTAAGTTTTGTTCACATTATCTTTTTCAACAGCTCAGAAAGTCTTTTTTTTTTTTGATGTAGCTATTTTCCCAAGACCTCAAATCATTTACAAAAATGAACTGCAGTTACAAAGCATATGAAATGTCTTAATCAAATTATAAATTTTCTCAAATTCTAAGAAATTATCTAGGCCCTTCTGTTCCTCCAAGAAAGCTCTAACTTGAGGGACAGACTCTACAGAGCACTGGGACCAACTCTGGACTAGGAATTTTGGGGCAAAGAAGGCAGGAGTCATCTTTGTCTGATTCCAAAGACTTTGACCTTGGTCAGGTGATGATCGGCCAGATCAGTAACTTTCTCCCCACCTTCTTCCAACCAACTTTTTTCTTTCCTCAAATGTGTATACCAAGTCTCTCCAACGAAGTCCAAGCCTCTGAGATAATGAAGACAGAAGAAAAGATAGTTTTAAAAAATGCAGTGTCTCAACCTCCCTGCATTCAAGTTCACATTCAAAGGGGTTTGGATTTCTCTTCCCAACTCAAAGTGAATCACTGGGTGGAAGGGCCATCCTGGGCTGGACATCTGTGTGTGGTTGTGGCAGTAACTACCCTGGACCTTGGGCCATCATTCCTTTACACGCCTGCAGTCAAGTCCCAGCTCTGCCCTTCCTGACAGAGGCAAACTTGATCAAACTAGTTCATGTGTGCCTCAGTTTCCTCACCCATAAAAATGGGCTAAGCATTCCAACTCACTTTACAAAGTTATGTGAGGCTCAGCTGCTGGATAAGTGTGAAAGGCACTCGGCACGGGGGACTCAATTTAGTGTCAGTATTAACGATGCCCCCCCTCTTCTATCCTGCCATTATTCAGGGAAATCTTCAGGTCTTAAGAATTTGATGCACTGATCTAGGAAAGGAAGCTAAACTTCATGCCAACTATTAAAGACATCAACCCAACCATTCTCTCTCGGTTCAATTCCAGAGTCCATTCAACAGAGGAACTGCCCAGCTGGGGCTACAGAGGGTGACTTGAGTGTCAATCAGCATGATTCTCCTCCTGGAGGTGACAGCATAAAGAAACCTGTCCTCCATGGCCTTATTGCAACCCTCCAGCAGCTTCTTCATGTTTTAGTTAGAGTTTTTTCTTAGGACATCGTGTTCCTTAGGCTAACAACACTGAGCAAGCCTTGTCTTAGCTCTAAGCATGGGTCAGGGAAGTCTGCTATTGAGTGGTGTTTTGAAAATCAGCAAGTAAAATCCTTCCACCTCTGCTCCACACTCCGAAGACTTGGATCACGGAGAAGATAACACCACCTCTGGCCCTGCACTGTAATTGACTCTGGGTCTTCTCTTTGCTGACCTCTGGAGAAAAGTTCAGGCAGCTCAGGCACTGAAGCCCTGATTAATAAGCTTATCTGGAGCACTATCATTGTCACCTGTTTTGTACTCTGAGCAAGACACCTCTGCTAGGGCACTGCTCTTCCTCAGGGCCAGAGCAAGCTTCCCAGCACCTCCAAGGCCAGACAGCCCTATGCTGTCAGTGAACGCCAGTCACTCCTGCCTTTACTACACCCTTTGAAACCTCCTGGAATGAATGCACATAAACCACCGCTTGCAAACTTGCCGGCGAGTTTTTATGACTGTTCTTGGGCGCTAAGGCGAGAGCACATTTTCTCAATCTTAAATCTTCTAAATTGGAGTTGCCACCTTTAAAGGGTAAGCTGACCCAATGTCCTTGCTGGTCACAGAAATTCCTAAATGCAGAAGAAAAATTAACACCTTCCAGGCACTGGATGGAAGAGGCCACAAATAGTTCAGATTATGGGCTCAAATCAAATTGTTAGAGCCTTCTGAGTTTATTTTTACAGATGGAAACATGGTACAATGTCAGTGCGTTCTCCCTCCTCCCTCTGCCAAGGTCTTTCATTCACCATGAAGTGGATGTGTCTCAGAGCCCCAGCATCCTCCAGACTGAGCCTGTTTGCCTACCCCGGCAGACACAGCAGGCCCTGCTGGTACAGAAAAGCCACATGCAATCAGAAACATCACCTCAGAATGGATAGGAGCCTATGAAAAAGATAACAATGTTACCTTCAGCTTCCACCAGGACCTGAGCTTCTTTGCCTTTGAGCCACACAACTAACCAAGGCAGTATCACTGCTCAGGGAGTCACAGATGAGAGCATCCCTGGGTGTTGTGGAAGGTAGAGAGAAGAATAAAAGAACACCTTTTTATGGTTTAGATCTAGAATCCCCCCTCCCCAACTCTCATGGGCTCAGGGGCTGGGGTCTTGGCAGATGATTGGTTCACGTGGGTGCTATGCTTATCTGTGAGTTCTTCCTCTAATACTTGAACAACTGAGTGCACCAGGAGGAGGCAGGGCCTGGTTAGAAGTGGGATTCCCGCTCTTCCCTTCTCTGTTTGTTTTCCACTCCCCCATGATGTGAGCCAATTTCCTGCACCAGACCCCGCCCCCCCGCCATACCTGTCCTGCATTGGAGCCATGTAAGCATAAATCTTCTAACACCCATGAGATAAATCTTCCTCCTTTAAATTGTAGACATCAGTGTTTTGTTCCAGGGACAAGAAGGTGACTGAGGGCCGGGGAGTTAGCTCAGTGGTTCTGGCACTTGTCTTGCAAGCGCTAGGACCGGGTTCAATCCCCGGTAACCACATACCATACTGGCGTGGAGTCTCATGCCCAGCAGCAACCAGTACCACCTACCACAGTGCCGGATGTGGTGGCTCATGCCTGTAATCCCAGCACTCAGGAGGCAGAGTCAGGAGGATTGCTGTGATGTGAGTTTGAAGCTGAGCTCAGGGCCAGCCTGAACCACAAAAGTGAGACCCTCTCTCAAAAAAACCTAAAAAATAAATAAATAAATAAATAAATAAAAGAAGGTGACTGAGACAACCTCTGACCAGAAAGAAGATGCTCTGTGTTAAGGACTCAGAACTCAGTCCTGAGGAAATGATCTTTAGGCACTAAAGACAAAAATCACACAAGACCTAGGGCTCCGGAGCTAGACTCCTTGGACTGGAATCTAGTATCTGCATAATTGGGAGACCATGAGAAGATGCACATCTTCCCTAACCTTAAAGCCTGATGAGGTGGTTATAAGGATTCAAAATCAAAACATACAAAATTCACGCTTGATTTAAAAATTCTTATTGAAGAACTTCATTAATTCACCTCATAGCCTTGATCCCCCTAAACCCCACAGCTTCCTATTCCAGAGGAAGCAAGGCCCAGCCTTCCTCCTTACACCTGTACAACCTTATCCTGCCTACCTCTGCAGCCTCAGTTACCCCTGCTCTTTCCCTTGGCCACCCAGCACCCATCACACTGGCTTTTTTGTTGCTCTAATATCAAGATCTTCCTCTAACCTTGCTGTTCTTCCCCTGGAATACCCTGTCAGCCCCCAGCCCTCCCCTCCCACATTCACTTGGCTCATGCCAGTTATTTTATTCAGTGCAGCTTTTTTCCATTTTATCTAACCACTTTATCTACAATAAAAATGTACCATCCTTGTCATTCTTTCCCCTTACCTGGCTTTATCTTTTTTATAGGACATTGCTAGCTGAAATGATATCATTTATTTCTTTTCTACTATTCACTACAGTACTCCCAGAGCCAAGAGAAAATCTGACAGATAATACACACTCAGTGCATGCTTGTTAGTGAGTGAAGGGTGCACAAGTCCTCATCAGATACTAATGACCTTTCTGACTGTGAGTGGTGCCTGGGCTATCAGGCCTCCCCTGGCCCGGAATACTCAGTTTCTAGCCACAGAAGGATAGATGGCCCCATGACAGCCGCCCCAGCTGTCACCTCAAGCACTCATTTGTTTTGTTTTGTTTGTTTCTATTCTGTCCCAATGTCTTTCCCGCCCCTGTAGAACTCCACTGGATCTGAATCCAAGCACACCCCTGAGCATAAAGTCAGTGTCCCCAGAACCCACTGGAGACAGAGCTGCCATCACACAGACCATTTGTGCAGGAGGCAGAGAACTCTGGAAGGTGTGTCTGCAGGATTCTAAGACATCCTGGGCAATCCAGGCTCCTGACCACAGCACAGTGACCTCAACCCCACATCCTTACTGAGGCTTTTCCTCACCCTCTCTCACTCCTCCACCCACCACACCTATTCCTAAGGATCGTCTCCCAAATAAAGCCCCATTCCCAAGGCCCAAGCCACTGCCCCAGGCTCTGCTTTTAGGGAAACGTTGCACACCACGCTCAAAGGTAGCCTGAAGAGGGAAGAGTTATCCAGAGCAGGACTGGGTTGTGGAAGACAAGCAGAAAGAGACCCGAGGGAAGTGAGCTCTCTTTCTTTTCCGAACAGAAAAATATGAATCTCCAACTCATAAAAAAGGTCTTCTGGGAAATGAAGTTTCAACCCAAAGATCAAAGAAGCAGAGACCATGTGGACACGATCTCACCTATCCTCAGCCCTTCTTCAGAGACTCGGGATTTATAGGAATGCTTTTGCCTTCCTAATAAAAATTTAGCCTTTCAAGTCTTATTAACTCTAATGGGGAAAAATATTTCAATTTATTTCCTCTGGAGGTAAGAGCACTGCTATTCAATGATCCAATTTACCCATCTCTAATCCCGCTCTTGGCGATAATGAAGATGCATCTGCAGCACAATATGTGGCTCACACACAGGCATCACTACTCTGTGCACCATGTGCAGCTGTTGCCATGCAATCAAGAGACAAAGCTAGGCACAAATTACATTTCTATGAATCAGATATTGCTGTCTGCTGGACTCACATTATTGTTCAAGGAACCCCGTTCCCATCCGGCCGGGCCGCAGCAGATCCCTCCCCTTCACTTCTTCCTTAGACGGCTGGAGACTCATAACATGGGAGAGTCTTGGTGAGGGAGCAGCACAGAGGGTCCTTGAGCAAGCAGCGCCAGCAACCACTGAATTGAATAATAATCACAAATATGTAGCATGCCCTGCTGGTAGCATCTCATCAGAACAATGATAGTGCTTAGAGATAAATGATAACATTATTTTCATTTCAACAACTAGAACATGCCAAGAGTTTGGAATATAATTACTGCCTTTGCTTAGTATTCTCTGGGTGCTTTTCCCCATCATGTACCTCACCTTGGTTGATCCTTACAATAACTTTATTGTCATCTCCACTTTACAAAGGCAGATGTCGAGAGGCTGGGTTCATAAGTGAAGTCACACTTCCAGTAACTGAAGAGTAGAATTTTGAACTCACCAAGACAGGCCCCAGAAGCACCTTCTTTGTCAGAATTCCACACTCCCTGCTAAGAGGAGGAAATAAAATTCAAAACCTAGTCCCACAGTTCCAAAACCTGCTTTTGCGACTAGATCACACAAGATTCACAAATACTGGAGATTTACATTTGTTTGTTCTGATATACACCATGGTGGACATATTATTAGATGTTTGGGGCATATTCAAATGGTAACTTCAGCTCTCCCTTGAAGTCTTCCACCTTGTCTGAAGCCCACAGTAGGGAGCACGTGACCCACATATTTTATACTCCTCTTCCTCCATTCACCCAAAAGTGCACTGGACGGAAAAAATTAATATATGGTAAAGGTGGAGTTTGGGGAGAAAAGCCTAATCCACATCAGGAAGAGATGTAAGGCAAACTTTGGACCAGTAATGACCCTTGTTTCCCAGATAGAGTCCGTGTCCCAAGAGCAAGACAAGAGAGATGAGGCAGCCTCTCAAACTCAGATTCCGTGGCCTTGTCCCTGCCTCAGACAGATCTTGCCCCCATGATCCACCCATCCATAGCGGTGTGGCCCCATCTTCACCTGCAGCTCTGCACCCCCCTGTAACACAGCTTCGGTGTCACAAGCACCATGTAAGCTGTCCTCAGACGCAGACGTGGGAGGTGAGCAGAGGGATAACAGTTCATCTCTGAATATATTTATTTGTAATGATACATGAAGTCGGGCGCTTAAAGGAAACAATTTCCTAAAAAGAAAGCTACCCATCAGAATGTGAGTTGTCAAGAGGCTGACTCGAAAGCAGTGGAGGGAGAGGGTTTTCTGCATGTTAAATGCACAATCAAAGAGCCACCTGCCCCCAGTGATAATGATGAAAATTGACAGACAATTCCATTAAGTATAATCTTCAAACTGAGACTTTCAGGAACAGCATGCAAGAAGAGAGGATATTAAAGATTTATTATGCTTATGAACTATTTCTGTACAATTATTCAAAACAGACTGAGAGTAAATTATTTTATAAAATGTACTTGAAAGGAGTGTGTACACTTAGGCTTTTAAAGTGTATGCGTTTATTAAAGAGCTCCCAACATCCTGCCATTTTCTTTGCCATTCAGTCTCTGTTTTAAAATGTCAGTAAAGTATTTCTTTGCCTAGGGATATTTTAAGCATTTATTTGAAAACTGGAAAACAGAATACAACTGTTAAGTCAATCATATTCTACCCTGACGGATACCGAATTTGGGGAAGTGTCTTTTGGGTGTGTGGATGGTGCTCCAAGAAGCAGCGGAGGCAGTTGGTGCATTTTAAATATGAATGGGAGTCCAGAAGACGGGCACTTAGATCTTCATAAATTATGGATAACGCCCTAATCTCATGCATTTAGGAACTCTTAGCCACATGCCCATGCCATAATTCAAGCTCAACTTCACTCTTTCGTATCTATCCTGGTCCAGATCTCTCTTGGTCAGTTGTTTCCCCAGCAGAGTTGGACACGTCCCATAGCTCCTTCGCACCCTACTTGGATCCTGTAGGACTCCGGAGTGACACAGTCTATTTTTGCTTCTTCACAAGAACCAGCCCTAAAACCTTGGGCTTTGCTGTGCACACGTTCATGATCATCCTGCTGAACCTGGCCCGTGTGCAGTTTCTCTTCTCTAGAATATGGCCCAGGGGAAGAGGGGCGCATGCTGTTTCTGTTCTTTGAGCCAAAAAATATTTAGGAGTCTTGCACTTTCCCCTCATCCCCAGTTCCTACACTACCAGAAAAGGAGAGACAATTCTTATGACTCTACCTTTAACAAATTGTTTGAGGGCTGATCACTGGCTGTGAACTAAGGGAATGAAGAAGAGTACATCAGAGGTTGTCCTGTCACCAGAGACAGACATGAAGTGGGAGCTGGATTATTAATTTTTTGTTTACTATTTAAAAAACTGAGGCTCTCCCCTTGCCAAAACTGCTCCCCAAGTGTCAATTGAGCCCAGATGGAATGGGGAGTTTCTTTTCCCCACTACATCTGACTTATTATTTTCTTTGCAACCCTAGCAACTGTCACACATTCCAAACTTACTTTCTTCTCATCTGTCCCGGTGTACCAAAACCCAACCTGTCTTTCACTCTGCCCTTTGGTGAAATACATCTCCAGTCACGGGAATCACTCAGAGCATTTCCCACAGAGTTGGTAAGTCTGCTGTTTCTTCTTTCTCCAACCTCTCTTATTGACTTCTGGTAGAGAGAAACAACTGGAGCTGGTGACTGAATCCAAAACATCTGACACTGTGGAGATCAGTTGGGAAAACTGAGGCCCAGAAATCGTGCAGCTGGATCAAGGTCACCTGGTTGCCAGATAGTGGTTTAAGGGCCAGCACTGTGGGGTATGTGTAGACTCCATGATGGGGCTCCTGGGGATGTTAGCCTAGTTCTATGGCTGGAGGTGGGGGTCCCTTGAGACTCAGTTTCCTCACCTAGAAATTATGGGTAGTAACTGATGTCTGCAGTGAGAATTCTGTGGGATAATACAGAAATATAGGAAGGACCAAAGCAGTTGTAATGATGGTAAAAACAAAAAAAGGTTTGGGTAGAGGAGTTAGCTCAGTGGTTCTGGCACTTGTCTTGCAAGCGCTAGGACTCAGGTTCGATCCCTGGTAACCACATACCATACTGGGCATGGAGAATCACGCCCAGCAGCAACCAGTACCACATACCACAGTGCTGGGTGTGGTGGCTCACACCTGTAATCCCAGCACTCGGGAGGCAGAGGCAGGAGGATTGCTGTGATGTGAGTTTGAGGCTGAGCTCAGGGCCAGCCTGAACTACAAAGCAAAATTCTGTCTCAAAAAACCCAAAAAACAAGTTTTCCCCTTGAAGAGAGGCAAAATAAACTGACAAAAAAACAGATTAACAGGAGAAAAGGCATTCTCGCTGCATTTGATGTTGATATTTTAATTATCATAGGCACTTAGAGGTCTCATATAAAAGAAAGGGAAAATCCACAGAAGTAATTAGGCCAGAGAGCTTGCATGCCACTTTAACAAAGAACAACAACTTCGTGAAAGGACAGTATAAAGGAAAAATGTTTGGGCTTCTCAGGGAGACAAGTCATAGGGAGGTAAATATGTGGGAGAAATTAATGACAGACGGGTTATTTCAGTCAGGTTTGTCTGTGCAGCCATGTTTAGTGATAAAAGTGTGATTTCTTCCTGATGTGGTGGAAGGGGATGGGTTCTCCTGTGTGGAAAGAAATTCATGCCTCGCATGTGAGCAATGAGGGGGCTTTTCTTTTATCTTCTTTTCTTAGTTATCTTCAGCTTAAAATAACCCTGGCATGCTTGGGGCAGTCTGCTTCATAAAAAGTTGTCTGCTCAGATGCTGCTAGTAGAGTACTCAGTTTTCCTTCTCACTACCACTTACTGTCATCTCTAAAATCTTGATTCTCCCTCTTTGAAAATAAATACTGACCCAGCAAGCTGCCCCAGGTATTCCCAGGAATACAGCATAGCGCTCTCTGTGGCCCTTAATGACACATACATGAGAAAAGAGTGGCGGATGAGGAAGAGTTGAGGAAGGACTGAGTAGGAAAGCAAGATCCCAGGAAGGTGACAGGGAAGCATGATCAAGCAGGATTCCTGTCCACCCAGAACTTTTAAGTCATTAATTCAACACTTCCTGTTATCTTTGGGGAAGTCAAGGGACGGGAGAGATAGCTATTGATGGTGGCAGGACAGCTCGTGAGGCCAAGTTTTCAGTCCAGCAAAGAAAGGCCTCTGTGCAATTTGTTCAGAAGAAGGGACAGAAGCAGTTTTCATTCATGCAGTTTTCAGTAGTGAGGTTGATTATAAAGAAACTCCATTAATTGTGCCAATGGCTCCCGCAGTCAATGCCATGCTATCCCGAGACCACTCCTTTCCAGGATGCAGTGCTAGGGAGGATGAGAACCAGCAAGCAAATGCCATGAATTGTTCTAGTCCTTTGTTTTTTTTCTAACACTTGCTCTTATCGCCCGAGACATACTTTATGTGGAACAAATTGATTAAAACATAAAACGAGGATTCACTTTCGGTTGGGCTGTACAGCATGTCGTTACTGGGATGTAAAAAGATCCAAGTGGCTTAACTAAATCCCCCCAAAAATCCATCTCATGCTGCCTTATCTTCAGCTCTAAAGTCTAAGCTCCCTGCTGAGAAGGGCAAGGCAAGAGAACTGACATTTATTGAGTTCCTACTATATACCAAGCACAGGGTGAAGAAGCATCATTGGTTATTTATTTAGCAAATATTTAGGTATCAAGCACAGTCCCAGGAATGGAGAAGCAGCAACAAGAAAAATAAACAAAGGATCTGCTGCGTGGGGTTTCCATTTCATAAGAGGAGAGAGACAGAAAAGAAATTAACATATCACACAATGCTAGACAGGAAGAGACTCAAAATAGGGGAAAAGTACAGGAGTAGTCACTGCTGGAGGGCAGCCTGTGAGAAGATGAGAAGCATGCACAAAGGCTTGTGACTCACCGGCAGGAGGAAGTAGCCAGGTCCTGGGTGGGAGTGTTTGGGGGATGCAGGAAAAACTGGGAGGGGCAGTATTTGGAGAGAAACACAGAATGAAGCCACAAGGAGCAGCAGATATGGAGAGAGAAGTAAACGAGAGCCAGTTCGGGTTGCCATGTTAAGGACTTTGAACTCTTCCACATTTCCTGACAAACCTTCGGAGGGTTTTGAGCGAGAGCCTGCCTTGATCTGATTTATTTTCTAAGTGCTTATGTCTCACTTAATCTTCAAATGTACCTTAAGAGATAAGCAGCATTAACCTCAATTTATAGATGTAGGAAGTGAGGGTTGGAGAGATAAAGCATCTTGCCCAAATTTATGGAGCTTATAAATGACAGGTTTGTGATTCTCTCTCAGGAGGTGTGAGTCCAAAGCCCTTACTTGCTGTCTGAGGTCAGGAACTGGGTCTGTGCCACTCCGAACCTGCTCATGATACCCAGCATGCAGTGCTGCTACTTGCTGACGGTTTTTTTTTTTTAATGAATAGGTAAATTTTCTTTCTTTCTTCCTCATCTCTGTGTCTCTCTCTCTGCCTCTGCTCCTCTCTTTCTCTCTCTCTCTCTTTCTTTCTTCTCAATCCTGAAGGCTGAGCTCAAGGCTGACACCTTGGGCTACATCCCCAAGGTCTTGCCTGGCAGGGCTGGAATTCACAAGCCAGTACATAAAACTCAACTCAAATTAGCCAAATTCTCACATGCCTGGGTGTTTGAATCAGAGAGGACTCAGATATGGAGAGAAAAGGGACTTTTACAATCAAAAAGAAAATCAAAAAAATTGAGATACTTTGACCTCGGCTCTGTTTTAGGCAATATCATTTCAGTGAAAACCACGGTTGTTCACCAAGTGTTTCAATTTTCCCCCTATTTGATACTCTAAATTAGATCTTCAACATAAGCAGTTCTGTGCGGGCTCACATCAGTGTTCAAACAATCAGCCTACTCTCCCCATCTGAGGGTCTATGGGATATGACATCCATTAAAATTTAGCTGAGTTTTCAGTTTATCCCTAATGGCTGTCACACACATATATCATGACAGGAGGAGTAAA
>PVIR01035517.1:0-16401 GCA_004026965.1 Petromus typicus | reverse complement strand
GAGAACCTGTGTGGAGGGAAGAAAGAAATCTGGCGAGTGTTGGAGCTTGAACAGGGTAGGAAGAGTGTCCACATAGGAAGAGCAGTGGCAGAAGCTTGATGTGTTGTTGGAACCCAAATGACACAAAGGGTATCTATGTGGAAGAAGCAGTAGCCTATACAAGGTTTGGAGCCCTCACTAGAATAAACGTATCTGTTGGTGCTTGAACAGAGAAAGGAAGGTGGCCATTCAGGGCAGTGATAGTGATAGGCAATGTTTATGTATGGAGAATTTTGAACTAATACATATGTAAGGGAACAAGGCTCATTTCAGAAAAGGGATAACTTGCATACTATAGAATTAGACTGGCAGTACTGACATAAACAGGTCAGTTTGTAGAAATATGTAGGGATAAAAAAATAAAGACATAGCATTGTATGTTATATATTGTGAAATAGAAAATGCTCAATGTAAAATAAGGTGAAAGGGGACAATGTTGAGATTGTAACAAAAAAGTAAGGAAACAAATTTTATATATATGGGGGGGTGGTAGGGTGGGTGGGGCTATGGGAAAAAATGAGAATTAACTTGTGTCTTATCCTGGTACAAATCCCCATTATGGAGTGCAAGCATGATGTGTATATTTAATGTACCAATAAAGATAATTAAAAAAAAATAAAGACATAAATATTCATACATTCTCTTTCCCTCCCTCTCCCTCTAGCTCTGCCTACCTAAAGAACTGGGAACACACCTCTAAAGCAAGGACACAACTAGCACTCAGACCTTGATTCTAAATACCTGTTCTTTAAAAAGCAGAATTTCTTGGAGAAAATGGTTTACTTCAGAGCTAAAGCTCAGCAACTTCAACAAGCCCAGACATTTGCTACACTAGAAATTAAGAAGGTGCTCAAAAATAGGGGTATTATAAAGGATGCAGGTGCAGGTTTGAAGGACTGCTATTGCTCAGACTGAGAACAATTTGAAACTCAAAATAAATAATGACAACAGAGGCATAATATTCAACAAATAAAATGGGGACTCAAGAGTCCACAGATATAATACATACATGATGAAATAAATGGAGAGAGGTATATTCTTACAGTGGAATTCTAACAAAAAATATAAAGATACAATAGAATGAGACAATCATTTAGCAATTATCATAGTTTATTCAAGAAGCGTTAATCAATTTAAGTTTCTGAACACAAAGAGAATCTTCCCCCCAAAATGTAAACATACTTCAGGAAAAGAAAAATAGTACGATGTTTTTTCAACAGATGTGTTACCCTTGTATATGGGACCCTAGAGGATGTCCTTTATCACAGAGAACCTTGTGGGTTTATAGAGTAGAAGTTGAAAATGCATGTGCAGCATTCTTACAATTGTAGAGGCCAAAGATACTTATATTAATCTTGTGATTTCTCAATAAATTTAGTATTAAAATATTTATACAAGTTTTTCCTTGCATAATTTGGCGGGTGTATATAATCTAAAAAGTTTGTGTCTCTTTGTTGTTTTTGTCAGAACAGCATAATTAGTTCTCTCCCTCAAGTCCTCCATGGCTCTCCCCTTCTCTCTCTTTCCCTCTTGCACTGGAGATCAAACTCAGGACTTCATGCTTGCCAGGCAGGTGCTGTGCCGTTGAGCTAAATCCCCAGCATTTATTTACTTTTGTAAATACTTGAAAATGTCCCAAAATATTTTTCCTTTCTTTTTTTTGCAGTACCGGGGATCAAACTTGCACTTGCCAGGCAAGCATGGTGCCACTGAGCTGTATGCTTAGCTCATCAAAAATTTATTTTTTTAGTAATGGTCTCTAGTACTAAGAGTATAAGATATTAGCTGATAGATATTTTATATAAAAATAAGGAAAAGCTATACGCTTATGCAAATTCCAAAGCCAAGGATAAAAAATTTCCTCCACTGGCAGTTTTCTAAAACACTTTTTGATGAACTATAATCCTTTCATTTCACATTTAAATCTCACTGTCACCTTCTGTCTCTGAGCTTCCTTTGGAATCTATCTTCTTTAGATAAAGAACTCAATACTATTTTTAAATTCCTAAAACAACCTGTATCATCTCACCCATTCCACTATCTATAGGGCACTAAGTTCTTCGCAAAAGACATGTTTGTGTCTCCTCAAGGCAGGCAAGTGCTTCAAAAACAAATGACATGTCAACACACACCATTTCCAATACCCAATCGATAAATAATTCTGGTAACAAAGACTTACAAACCAAAAAGTAATTCATATAATTCACCTGAGACAAATATCTCTAAATACATAACAAATGAAGGTAGATTGATGAGAAATGGTATTGATACTAGATATCAGAGTAAAATCAAGAGATAAACGAATAATCTTAGCATCAGGTTAAGAGCACAGTAAAATGCTAAGAAGCTGTATGAGATTCTAAATTGGAAAATGCCAAATATAGTAATATATATGCAAAATACAAATAATGAGGCAGTAATATATAATGACTGATTATATTTGAGTTAATGCAGAAAAGGAATTCAGAATAGCATTTTAAATTGGAAAATTCTGCTTTGATTAGGCAATAGGTATGATTATGCCATTATCCTTGTCCTGTTCTGTATTACTCAATAAGATCAGCTCCAAAGAGGTTCTGGTCTTTTTTCTTTAATCTTGATCATGTGACTAGCAACAGTCTCAGTTGTTTCTATCCATAGCAACACTATGGAATCATTAGCCTCTGAGGCTGCCTTCAGAGACTTGTTTCCATGACAACAGAGGTTATAATATTAACACTGTCTCAAGGAACACTGCAGAAAATTGTAAACTGCTGTAAAATAATCTGATACATTGTACATGTTTTAAAAGTACTTTTAAAAAACCAGCATTTAATTGACAGCTATCTAAAGTGCTTAAACTGATTTAACAGATGTTTATTAGTTTTCTTTATAGCTTTACATATCTACATCTAATTTGAGATTTTAAATTAAGAAACTAGTGTTTAAAATGTAGATTTTCATTAAAATATTTTAAACCCTCATTAGGTATTCATGTATAAAACATGTACTACACATCCTCACACATGGTCATATATCAATCTCTCTAACTTCCTTTCATTCAACAATAAATGTATACTTATTGAGTGAGCCTACCTTTATAAAACCTTTTTTGCTTAAAATAACTACAGTGTTTTTTATTGTGTACATAGGAATCCTGACAGGAAAATACAGAAGGGACAATTAGATGGCTGTCACTGGTGGCTTAAGCAGAATGGTGGTAATGAAAATGGACAAGGGTAGTCAAATCAAGATAGATTTGAATGTAGAGTTGGGTGACTGGAAGTTTGGACTTCTTCGAATAATGCATGCAATGGCTATTAAAAATTACTGCTTGTATCATAGAGATTTCAGCATAAAAGAATAAAGACTAAATATACTTTTCCTCACTACATTATTTATTAAGATGACTTTCAGGGCTGGAAATATAGTACAGTGGCAGAGTACTTATCTTGTTGATGCGTAAGTCTGATTCCTCCTTCAGTGGGGGGAACCTAACAAAATAAGACAACTCCCCAAAATAAAAATTAGGCAAACAAACAAAATGAAACAACAAAGGAGATAACTCACATCATATTATCAGAAGTCTAATAATCCTTATATTTTACATTAACATGTTACATAAATGGAACAAACTGAGCATATTAACAAAAATTCAGCAGGATCTAAAATAAATCATTATATTTTCAGGGAAAGTGAAATTAACTAGCCAATCTTTTAGTATCAGTATCTTTGATGGTAAGAAAAAGTAACTACCTTTGTGGTACTGCTGGTCAATAAAGATTTTGTATTGTTTTTGAATGGCACAGTTTATATTCTTAATTCAAATTCTTTACTTCTGTGTTTAAAGATCTGTGCTATAATGATGCATGTTTCTTCATTAAATGTCAAAGCAGCTAGTTAAGAGTAGGAGAAACACTGCATTGGAATCACTGTATTCAACTGTATTAGTACCTTCAGAAAAAACTACGTTTTTCACGGTTTAAATCTACAGTATTTTTAATAATTCAAGTGCTCTTTTGCCACTGTCACTGGAAACAGATGCTTTTTAATATAAACTGGTACAGTTTTTAGAAAAGCTATCAATGTCATAACTATCTCAGAAGCAAACATCTACTAAAACTAGACATTTTTAAAAAAATCACTGAATATTAAAATACAATTTTTAAATTTTAAAGTTACTATGGGGAAATAGGAAAACAGATTTAACAATTTTACTGTGTAAACAACAGTGCAAATCTGGTAGTTTACACTGACACAGCATCTGGTTCATGAATCTTACTTCTACTTACAAGATTCAAAATATTCATTTAGTTCAGTTTTGTATCTTCTGATTATGGAAAGATGGTATTTATCAGCATTCAGCTGATGATTTTGTAGTACTGATAAAAGGATGAGCTAAACACTAAAAATTTCAAGTAAACTGATAACTAAAACTTGAATTTAAAGATATAGTTACGCTAATTAATAAACAGGGATGAAATTACCCACTGCAATATGCTTTAAATCTGATTTTATCAGAATGTGGGTAGAGAAACATGCACAGCCCTGGACTTCAAAACTACCTTAATACTTTTTGCTAATCCAGTTTGTGCTATTCTGCTCACTCTCAAGTCCCTGATGATTTACGCCTTGAAGTTGTGGCCTTCTGTTCTCCTTCTACTTACGTTTTAGAAATAATGACCTCCTGCTGCTCTTCAAACCTTCCACATATGCCAAGGCCTTACTATTTGCTATTTATTCCTCTGCACAGCCTGCTCTTGACTAGACAGCCAAACAACTCATTTTGTGATTTCTTTTATGTCTTCACTCAAATATTACCTTTAAGTTAAATTCTCTGTAAATTATCCTATCTTTATGCATGTCAATTTTCTTGTCTCCTTACTTTGCTCCAGAATATCACATTTTTTTTTGTTAATGATGTTTATTTTGTTTTCTCTTAACTTAATATAGATCTGTAAGAGCATGGATTTTGTTCTGCTCCTTATATGCTTAACGTCTAAAACAGTGCTCAAAGAAGTATTAACATACACATGTTGGATGAATGAGACCAAGTAACTGGCAAAACAGATCAATTTTATCAGTACCCTAAAACCACGCAGAGAACACATGGTGAACACTTATTTCTCCCTTCTTTGATTTTATGCTTTTACACACAGCATACTTAACTGAAAGGTTCTTTCTGTGCAGTTAGGTGGCCACTAGCATTCAGAAAGTGCTCAAGATAGCCTCCCATTTGACAATCTTTGAAGTTTCATAAAATAAAGATGCCCATAAAATTGTCAATTTAATGTACTTTATTAGCAATAATGGACTGCTTAAGGTCCTATTTGGAAACACACATTTCAGCCAAGTAAACTTACTCAGGAGACTTCCCTTTTCAAGAAAAGAAGTAAATCTCACTGAGAGCTTCTAATTTAAACTTCATGGTGCCTTTCCTCAAAAGACCTAGGTTTTCCTAAGTTCAATTTAGATAGGCTCTTTGTTCCCCTAATGGTAGGTGCTTCTTGATCTTCCTATCTATGCTTTTACTCTGATGCTCCCGTTTTCTCCTTTTCAGCTCTCTAATACCTGCTGAACCAATCTCCTACTTTACATTCTCTCTGTTAAAATAACTGTTGTGGATTCTATTTCCTTGGCTGGCCCACAGAAAGGTTTGTTGGTGATCTTCTAGCTTTTATCATTCCAATTAGAATGCTCCTTCACATCTTTGTACTCACTTTAAAAACCAGAATATTTTGTGGAACCAATAATGGTGGTAGTGGTAGTTACCACTGTTATGCTGGTGGTGATGAAAATGATGGATGACCTTACTGATATGAATCATAAATGAGTTAGTATGTGTAATCTCATTTAATTTTCATTACACCTTGATGCAGATAAATTTCATTTCTATTTTCTACAGATGAAACAAAATTTTGGTAATGTTTTCAAAGTGCTACAGCTAGTGAAAGGCAGAGTAAATGCCTTAAATCTTACAGATTTAAGTCCAGACCATCATCCTCTAAAGACAGTACCCTGAAGCAGTATACTACAGTGTCTCTTTAAAGCAGTGTATTTTGTCTTTATTATTACTGTAAAGAAAATAGGTAATACTTCAAAACAGAAATACTCCATGAGGTTTTGGCAAATGTTTTCTAGGTGAATAAAGTTTTATTTGCCATGCAGGTTTTGTTGCAACTACCCAACTCTTCTACTCTAGCTCAAAAGTAGCCATAGGGTATACATAAACTACAGAAAGTTTTAAAAACCTTTTTTTTTTTTAAGTTTTCTGAGACAGGTGTCACTTTGTACTTCAGGCTGGTCCTGAATTGAGCCTTGAACTCAGCAACCTTTCTGCCTCTGCCTCCCGAGAGCTAGGACTGCAGGTGTGAGCCACTACATCCAGCACTCTGGTAGGTGGTACTGATTGCTGGTGGGTGTGATTCACCACATCCAGCACTGTTGTATGTGGGTGTGGGGACTGAACCTGGACCTTGTGCTTGCAAGGCAGGTGCCAGAATCACTGAGCTAAATACCTGGCCCTAAAAAACTTTCTTTATAAAGATAGCTGATAGACTGGATTTTGCTCGCAGGTTGTAGTTTGCTGATTCTTAGTTTAGGCCACTTAAAAAATAAAAATCCTGACTTAATCAATGGATACAATATAATCGACTCTGAAACATTTGTTAGTTTTTATTTGGTATATAACTGATCTACTACTTTTGCAGTTCTTAAGCCAGTGATATGAAACATTTTAGGGCTTTCAATGATAACAAACAGCCCGCTGTAGCACACATGCCATAGGTTCACCATCACTGGGGTTGTTAATAAAAAACAAGAAATGATCTGCCTCAAAATATGGGCATGATAATCAATCTGTCTGTCTGTCTGTCTATCTACCTATCTAATTTATTTAGTTTTTTGAGACAGGGTTTCACTTTGTAGCTTGAATTCAATTCATTATATAGCCCAGGCTAACCTCAAACTCACAGAAGTTCCTCCTGCCTCTGCCTCCCGAGTGCTGGGATTACAGGCATGAGCCACTATGCTCAGTGTAGGTATGATGATTTAAAACACAGATGATACGCATAAAAATTTCAAGTTCCATCCAGAGCTCTTTAAAAATTCTTTTGTAAAAAGCATAATAAAGCTGTGTTCTTACAATTGAAAGAATTCAGCCTCTACTCTTTATGTAGCCTTCTGGTTTGGGAAACAAGTCATTGAAATAACATGATTTTGCTGGATCTTTTTCTCTCTCCAAAATCCTGCAGTGGTGGTATAGCAGAAGCAATTCTTAAGTATGGTATATATTTTATTTGTTTTTCCTATCTTGAAAAATATTTTGATTTCAAATTTAAGGCCTTTTGATACTAAGTTGGTTCTATAAAGAGTAGTCAGATATACAAAAAATGAATGAAATATGTTTTTATTTAAATATCGTTGTCTTCAATCTTTTTCCCCCAGGGCCAATAAAAAGCTTATAAGACAATTAATAGGTCCCAATGCTGTAATTCTTTCATTAGCTAGGCAAGTCTACAGTCAGAGCTGAATCTCATAAACACTGAAAATACTGTTCAGAAATGGGATCACTACTGCTGACTTACTAATGAAAAAGAATGAACAGACAGGGACCCTATTAAGGAATGAGAGGGAAAATTATTTTAAATAAATTTGTCCAGGGGCAGAAAATGTGCTCGGGCTTCTCCTAAGATTTCACTGTTACCACTGTTCAAACATATACTGGCCATTTAATCTAGATGCCTCTTTACCTATGTGTTTTCTCAACGCATCTATTCTGAAATATACTAAGTGACAAAGAATACAACTCCAACCTTTGTGGAGAAGAGAAACGTCTTTTAGTAACTGTACCTGTTGCATGTCCAAACCCCCATATCTTTTTATTGAGGGTTTTTTTTTTTTTTTTAGGTTTTCTTGAGACAGGGTCTCACTTTGTATTTCAGGCTGGCCCTGAGCTCAGCCTCAAACTCATCCCAGCAATCCTCCTGCCTCTGCCTCCCGAGTGCTGGGATAACAGGCGTGAGCCACCACGCCCAGCACTGTGGTATGTGGTACTGGTTGCTGCTGGGCGTGAGTCTCCACGCCCAGTATAGGTATGTGGTTACCGGGGATGGAACCCAGGTCTTTGCGCTTGCAAGACAGTTGCCAGAACCACTGAGCTAAATCCCTGGCCCTATTGAGGTATTTTTTTGAATGATGTAAAAACACTTTACAACTGCCCTCTTCTAAATAGCGAGTTGTTTGCAAGTTATATAAGAGGTCCAGCCTTTGTTCACTGATTTGCATATGACTGTAAAATTATTCCATCAGAAGTCTATTTAAAGTTTCTTAAATAAGATGATAACTGTAGGTTACTGATTTCTACATGGCCTGAACAAGTATCTTTGCCTTTAGAATTCTAAACTTGATAGAAAAATGGAGGATTGAAAATATATTTAAACAGTGTCACAAAGTACAAAGAGTAACACAGTGAAAGATCTTTAAAGAAACTGACACTAAGTAAAATTTGAATGAGAACTTAAATTCTTCAAATATGTAAAGTATCATGCACCTCACAATTTTTGATGGACAGCTTTGAATTACTTCTGTAATACACATATTCTTAAAAACATCCTTTAATGTCCTTTCCAAATTTTAACCAGTTATATATATAAATGGTCTGTTAAATTTACAGTGGCCAAATCATATTTAAAAGAACCAAATTTCGTCTTGGCCATCATAAGAGTAAGTGAAATAAACATTTATATAACATTTATTTATTCAGCAAGTATTTATCAAGTGCCTTCTCCACATGAGGTTCCAAGGATATTAAAAAGGAAAATACACATTTATAGTACCAATTCTCATGAAGCTTATGGTTTAGTAGTTACAATTTAACAAAATGATTATGCCATTCCCTACTGGATTACAACTGTGGTAAGAGGTGTGGAGCATTATTCTTATGGAAATAAACAAAGGGCAAATATGTAAGCTCAATCTCCCATGAGTATGTGCAGCAGTCATTTTCTAGCGCTGTTATTAACACTCTATTTTAAAAGTGAACTTTAAAGTATTTATGATTAAAATATGTAAAGTGGGGTCTTAAAATTTTCAACAAGTATACACTGTCAGGAATCCAGCATTACAGAATCACACAGGGTAATCTTACTGCCCTCAGACTCCTCTGTGCTCTACCTTCTTCCCATCTGCTTTTTCTACAGTATCATCAACTTGGAATTATAAGTATGGAATCTTTTCAGATTGGCTTGTATTTCAAGTAGTAATGCACTTAACAGTCTGCATCTTTTTCTGCTGATCTGATAGTTTTTAGCACTCATTAATATTCTCTTATTTGAAATACATTAATCCACTGCCTACTGAAAGAGATCTTGTTTACTTCAAGGTTGTGACAATTTTTTTAAGGTGCTTTAAGGGCCAGGAATGCAGCTCAGCAGCACCACACCTGCCAGGCAAACACAAGGTCCTGAATTCAATCTCTGGGGGTGGTGGTGGGGAGCTAATGTAAACATGTACGTGGTTTTTTGTGCAACTGTTTTTAATTCATTTGGACAACCAGTAAAGAGTGTAACTGCTAGACTGTATAACCAATTTTTCACTTTGTAAAACCTTACATAACAACTGTAAGAAGTTTAATCATCATTAGGTTTTTCTAAAGTGTTCTACAAATGACAACTCGTATCATTTAAATATTTTTAGTAAGTGCATATGTATCTCTATATATATATCTAAAAAGTAAGATATATACCGTATTCTGTATGTCAAAAGGGGGATAATTCATTTCCAAATCTGCATAGTGGTATTAATCTTACAAAGTCTGTACCTTTTCAGTATGAAATTAAGAAATATCTATATCAAGAGTCAGTATCTCACATGAGTACAAGATATTATTTCTAGTTCTTCTGGAAAGTATCCTACTATGAATCAGAGCCAATTTACAAAGTAATTGAAGACTGCCTAGATACTCTCTTCATATTTTAGTTCTACACTACTCTATATAAGTATCACTTCAGAGATGAAGAAAAATGTATGTATTTATCACTTCAAAATAAAGTTATCCACTAGATAAAGAAGTGTGGTTTTAAAAAATTAAGATGGAGTATTACTCAGCCATAAAGAATAATAGAGACATTTATACTTAAATAGATGTACTTTTAGACCATCCTCATAAGTGAAATAAATAGAACATGAACGTGTAAATACCATAAGGTGTAAATGAGGCCCAGTATACATTATGATCACATGTATGTATATAATGTAATGTATTTCACAATCAGGTATTGTGAAATTGTTCAAAGGGAAAGGGAAAAGGGGAGATAGGGGAAAACAAAGAAGGGAAAGAAACAATTTGATGGTTTAAAACAAAATAATGGAAACAAAGCTTATATATATATAGGAATGGGGGTTGCAGGGAGGGCAGGGGCATCAGGAAAAATGACAATCAAAATACATCATGTACAGATATAAATTCTGTATGTTGAATGTAATCATAATGTATACTTAAAATGTATCAGTGATCTCAATAAAGGAGGAAAAAGCCGGGCGTGGTGGCTCACGCCTGTAATCCCAGCACTCGGGAGGCAGAGGCAGGAGGATTGTGATGTGAGTTTGAGGCTGAGCTCAGGGCCAGCCTGAACCACAAAGCGAGACCCTGTCTCCAAAAACCTAAAAAAAAAAAAAAAAAAAAAAAAAAAAAAAAGAAAGGAGGAAAAAGAAAAAAAAGAGAAAACTATCACTAGGCATGAAACCAGTTGAAAATGTACAGCAGAGAACAAAGTCAACCCAACTCATGATGGTCTAAAATGGAGATGTCTAAATGGAAATATTTAGACCTATTATCTCATGGGAATAGTAAGTAGATAAATGGATATAAATAGGTGATCATATGCCTGTTTGTTGGAGACTGTATATATGCCTGCTGTCCCATTTTAATTATCAACAGTTCCTTCCATCAAAAGTACTAGTGTGGTCAGTCATTGACCACATTCAAAAGGTGCAGATGAATGAAAGCAACACTGAGATTCCATCTCACGCCACAAAGAATGGCTGCTACCAAGAAATCAAGCAATAATAAATGCTGGCCGGACTGCAGGCAGGAAGGAACCCTTCTCCTACTCTTGGTCAGAATGTAGACTGGGGCAACCACTGCTGAAATCAGTGTGGAGATTCTTTAAAAAATTAGGATTAGAAGTCTCAATTGATCCTGCTACTTCCCTGTTGGGCATTATTCATGGAAGAATTAAAAGCATCATACCACAGCAACATATGTGCACCTATCTTATAGCAAATAGTCCAACGCCCATCAACTGGAGACTGAATAAAGATTATTTTTAAAAAATATATATAATAATATATATTATATATAATATTATATATATATAAAAGGTAAGTGAGTTGAGAATGAAATGGAATACAATGTTTATAGTCACAGAGCATGGAATCTCAGCAAAGAAAGAAGAAATGTCAGAACATAGAAAATGTCACAGCATAAAAGAGAGTATGAGTGATCACTACAAAAGGAGAGAACATGCACACAAGGGTAAGAAGATGCACTAAGGGAATCTGTAAAGTTTGAACTTTAAAAAGAGGCGGAGACTAAATAAATGTAGACTTGTAATTAGGTCTGATGACATATTTGGCAGAAAAGAAATGGATAACCAGGTAAATTTAGCCATCTACTTGGGGTTTTCAGCAGTTTCCTCAAGGGAGTACTCTGATGAAAAGCAAGGTATGGAAACTGGACGTCATCCATAATTTGAGGGACTTTTGGGTTCCTCCCTTAAAAAGATGCTGAGATCTGTGATTCTTAAGTGGATGGCTTGCACTTATAATGAACTCAGACAACAAAATTTGCTGAGTGCTTACGTGTACTACATTACACTAGGTTCTGAAATTTTAATTACTTATATTTAAATGTCTAGATTATTAAAGTTTAGCAGTATAAAAATAAAGTTATAGCACTAGCTGAACTTAACTATAACAGCACTTATGTGTAAGGTGTTGTTCTAAGTATAATATATTAAATCACTAAATAGAAGTAACTCAATGAGGGCTTAGGAATTTAGCTCAGTGGTACTCCCAAGTTTGATTCCTGGTATGTATGGGAGTGTGCAGGGCCTCAATGAAGTTGATCCAATTATTACCTTTATTTTGAGGATAGTATATTCAATAGACAGCTTTAAATTGAATCTTTTATAATTTAGAACATATTTTTTTAGGAAAAACAGTATTCTTTTTATATATTAGCCTATGCATTATCCATGCATAAACACTTTTTCCCTGTATTTTAGGGAAGAGCTTTTCCTCTGATCAGATTATTCATGTGGCTAACATCTACTCTCATGAAAATTTTATTATTCCACTTCAATTCTGAGAAGTTATTATGTCTATTCCATTCATGTCTAGGAACAGACTTTTATTTCCTATAGTTTAATTCGGCACATTAGGACTTTGGGGGAACCTTTTTGAGTATTATGATTCATGTTAGGAATTTTCAAATAGTTTAAAATATATAATAGTTGCTAAATATACACCTAAAATTTTACAGCTATTTGAAGTTTGTATTACTACAGTCATTAATAAACACAGATATTATCAAGACAATTACAATCTTAGCCTAGGAACTAATCAGGTAGCCAAGTCTAGAAGTATCAGTTTAAAGTTCTTTAAAACACTGCTGAACATAAAGCTGGTCCTAGACTAAAGGACTGAGTATGAGTATACTAGGTAGGAGTAGGCGGATTAATATAAGTGATCTTAAATCCAAGAACAGAAGGAATGCCACGATGAGGAACCAAAGAGGGCTTAACAATGAGTAGATTATTTATTCCATATTATTTAAAATTAAGGAATAAGTAGTATGAAGAGCAAAATAGAAAAACACCAAAGTGAATAAATTTACATGAAATTCATCTTAATATTAAAAATACAGGTACCCAAAGAATGTCAGACTAGGTGTCGTATTTTGGAAGGCTATTATAGGTAACCTGCCAGGTACCTGAAACAGAAATTAACCAAGTGACTCCATAAACATTGACTTAGTACCAAGAAGCTAAGTCTTGCAGAAGTTTATGACCACTGGCTCTCTTCATTACTTGATAATATTCATGATGTCCAAATAAATTCCCAATATTAAGAAGAACCTGCTACATAATCGTAGTTATAACCACAAATACCTCCAACAGACAAGTAATTTAAACGAATCTACAGATAAATTTCTGTTTCTGGCAGATATGTAGGGGCCATATTAAAAATGTGATTAAAAGTTAATTTTCTGATCAAATCTTAGAAAGCAGTATTTCTGACAACATCAGAATAGAAGATTCTATACAAAACAGTATTAGAGCACAGTAAAGATTAAACACTATCAGAGGTATAGGGAACTGCTCAATAAATTATGACATCTCATTAGTCTATTTTGTTTCTTAAAATACACAAATTCTCATGCTACAGAATAAAACTGCTAGCCATGAACTCACAGGTGAAATAGAAAAGGCTATTCCAACATCAACTAAAATGAAAATAAGTCTGAAGTTCTTTTTATAGTTCTATCATACTTTATCCTACAAAATGAATCCCAGTGAGTTATGACAGAAGACTTAGATATATAAACTATCCAGCTCATCAGTAAGGAAAATGTATAAAGTGAAAAACGAAATGACAGTATTCCACAACAGGTGAAAAATAGAAGTTAAAACTTCTAACCTAATATCTATACTTCTAGAGATGAAACCTTTCATTACAAAGGTAATGAAAAAGGAAAAGTAAGTATCAGCAAAGAGATTTAAAAGAAATAAAAACTAATCTGTTTATATAAATGATCTGAACTGAATTGGGGATGAGGGTATGACTAAAAATGGCTTAAGGATGGTCATGAGTATTTTAATGTAACAGGACTGCACTTTTTGCTCCAATTCTTAAATAATTCTGAAGAAACTCCGGTTTTAAGAGTTTTATAGGTCAATTATTTTTCCTCTTTTCATTTCCTAAGGGCCTTAGAATGAATTGCAGATACATTAATGTAGTATGTCTGCACTCAGTATATGCACATATATACTAGCATATTTACATAAATCATATGTACAGAAAGTTTTTGAATATTTTTCTTATTGATAATGGATCATTTACTAATAATTTACAACAAATACTAACACCAACCTTTAGTCCTTGCATTTTTTTTATAATGATATGTGACTGTAGTCAAGATATAGGTAAATTCTTTGGGCAATATTCAATTTAAATTATTACCCCTCAAAGTTTTAAGGAACCTTGGGGTGTACATGTAAAATGACTGCTTCTCCCTTAGAAACTCCATTTCTCTCAAATATGTATGAAAAACACAGAATTTCTTATTTTAAAAAAGCTAACATTTTAAAATAAAAACAATTACAGGAAAATTTTAGTACCTAAAACCATTAAAAAGCCGTGACAGAAACAGTTCATATTTACTGTGCTGCTTCTAATTATTTTTAAATGGTTTTATGGAAATTTATTTTTAAAAGATCCTAAGAAATATATATGTCGCTGTATGCATTTTGTTCATTTAAATATTACCAATTTCAAAGGACATCATCCTCAAGTTGTTTGTAAATTTGGCTACTATTATCCTTCTATTTTACTGCAGTCAAACAAGTCTGCTGAAATTTTTTTAACTATTCATCTACAGCACCCTATCGTTATAGCAAACAATAGGCATTTTACTCAATTTATTTTATATTTTTTGTATTTAATATCCATTTTTTCAAAAATAAGTAATTTTATGAGATTCTTTTTTAAAATGTAGGACTCTTAGTATTTGCTCATCTTTTAATAATGTAAATTGATTATAGGGAAAAATGTTCCCATGATAATGCAACTGCACAAGTTTACTGATGCCAAATTAACACTAGATAATACATATTTACAGAATGGAAGGTCTCATGAAATCACTTAGACAATTAAACTCAATATAATTTTAAGGTATAAATATCTGCAATAGTGGTCAAGTATATTAAACTTATATTCTATTCTCAAAACATTAAAATAAAAAAATTCCAAATTATCTTGCTTTATTACTATGATAGTCTCCCTATAGTTATTTAATAGTATACAAAAACCAATCAAGTATGCATTTTCCTTTGCTCAAAAATACTCCCTAATACAGTCTAGAAATAAGATGAGCATTCATGTAATTTTAATCTCTGCATTAATGGCTTTATATTTTCAGAGAAATCAACAGAACCTCAGACTGTTTGTTTGGCATTACATAAGAGCATAAGGGAAAATATTTTTTTGTTCCCTTTTTGTGCTAAAGATCTGCAATGATACACTAAAAACATACATTTCTGCGCATTCAAGGTTTCTGTCATACAGCTCTCTTTTTAATAAGAAATCTATACTAAGACATTTCCAAAAGCAAATGTGAACAGAAATACACTGAAAATAATTCCAACAAGTGGTATGTTACCTGGGTGGAGCTGGTGGCTACCGAGATGCAGTCAATAAAGCTGTGTCTTCGAGTGAAAAATGCAACTATCTGCTGCCAGCGCGAAGGTTCTGGCTCAGCCTGCAGTTCATCTGACGAGCCCTTTTTTGCCCAGTGTTTCTGCTTTGGGCCTACTGAACCATGGCTAGAGCTAGTATTCCCTCCTCGATTGGCACGAGAGTACAGAAGTGTGTTGTTTCCGAAAATGTAATTCATCTCTGCAGCCCTGCAGGTGGTTGCCAAGCAGTCTTACTTCTCTACCAGCTGCTGAGTGGTGAATGATCGGTAAAAACTGCAGCTAGAATTACAGCATCATCACTTGTAGATCAGAGAAAATAAAAACCTTGAGAAATGATGCTCATTTTCTCTGTAGATTCTTCCTATGAAAGAGCTTGTATCTTCCCACTGTACCTGTTAGCTATATGATGGCTGAGTTTATTTTTGCAGACAAAAAAAGACGACATAAGGTGGCTTTCTCTCTTGTGATTATTTTTTCACCAGCGTCTGCAGGAACCAAAAGCTGTTCTTTTGTTAGCTGATAACTAGACGAACTGAAATCCAGGAAGTGAGGTCGATTAGCAGGTGAAGAAGGATGTCACAACACTGGACTACCGAGACCCTTTGGGGCTGCCTGATTTAATGTACCGGGTGGAAAAACCCTGAATCACTAAGTTTCAATCACAGTCTGTAGTAAAATCCAATGGCATCTTCACTGCTTACATAAATTATAAATATGAACTGAATTAAAAAATATAAGGGGATCATTTCTGCCAACAGTTCTGAATGTTAAAATAATTTCTCTAAAAGGAAATTTATTGTTCATATATAAATTAGGCCACCAAGAACAATCTTACATTATATAGCATTAATTTTAAGTTTACAGAAAGTGCTGTCTAAACTATGTATGTTAAATTCTAAGCATC
>PVIR01035516.1:0-16412 GCA_004026965.1 Petromus typicus | reverse complement strand
GATCAGTAGGCTGTGAGTAACGCAAACTATTCTCCCAATGTGAGTAGACTTCATCCAATCAGCTGCAGGCCTCGAAGGAGAATGCCTGAGGTTGCCAAAGGAAGAGGAAATTCTGTAGCCAGATTGCCTTTGCTTTTTATAGCAACAGTTTTTCTACAGTCTTCTCTATAGACTTCAAAACTGCCATCCCCACAATCAAGTAAACAAGTTCCTCCAAGTAAATCTTCCCCTATGCCTCACCTCTATAATACATACTTTCTCTTAGTTCTGTTTCTATTGAGACCTCTAACACATCTTTCAAATACTGTGTATTCTTATTCTTCCAATTAAATACAATCATCAAATTCTTTTTGTTTCAGCCAACTCTAGTTAGTTCTATTACTTTATATTTTTAGAGCCTGTTTTTTTCTTTTTGAAGAGCAATAATAAAACCTATATCTGCTATTCTACTACATTTGGATCTAGTAGATGCTAAATAAAAAGTTAAACAGTAATGAACTCTTTAATAAGCTCTAGTTTTCATATCTAACAACTGAATATTACAAAGCAGATGTGGAATTGGTATAATGCATGAAAGAAAATATACTAAAGAACCTAATACACCTCTGTGCAACTTGAAAACCTTTCTACTAATTAAAAAACATTGAATTGTTTCCGGGTGTGGTGGCTCATGCCTATAATTCCAGCACTCGAGAGGCAGAGACAGGAGTTCAAGGCTATGAGTTCAAGGCTTACCTTCGCTACATAGTGAGCTCAGGACCAGCCTGACTACAAAGCAAGACCTGTCACTAAAAAAAAGTGGGATAGGTATTTACCATTAAGATGCTCTCAAAATCCAGAATGGTGGGACACCTTGCAATCCCAGAACTCTTGGAAGCTGAGGCAGAATTGTGAAGAACTGCAAATTGAAGGTCCAGCCATGCCAACTTAGCAAAATCCTGTTTTGAAACCAAATGCCAGGGTGTGTGACATGATTGTAATTGGTAATGCAGCAGATACCCTGGGTTCAATCCAAAAAATAATAATTTTTTAAAAACAAGCTCCCAATTCAGCATGTGCATACATACACCTGCCATAAGAAGTATTGGAGAAAACAGAATAAAGAGATAATTACAATGCAGTGCCCTGGGTGGAGAGGGACAGGAAAAGTTACCTCAGTATTAGTGAAGACAGGAAGATTAATTACTAAACTGTGTTCAGAGTCATGGCATGTATGTCAATGGTAATTAGTTTGACAATTGTTTGTAAAGGAGGTAAGACTTCAGCTAAAGCTTTGGAGGAAAATATTAATGTTAGGTAGAAATATGCCAATTCAACTTGGAGAGGATACAGAGGAAGATAGAAATATCAGCAAACCAGGAAACTAGGACTTTTAAAAAAAGATGACAATGACTAAGGAAAACTCTCCACATCTGACAAATGAATTTTAAGTAGGATAAACCTTCACTAAAAAATGCTGAAAAACAAAGACAGAGGAGTAAGAAAGAAGCACTTGTTAATTTTAAGATTACCAATGGTTTTCTCAAATTACCAGTGGGTTTCTCAGCAAAAAGCAGATGGTATTAGGATGTGATATATTTGAAGTACTGAACAGAAAAAAAAAGTCAACTGAAAATTCTAAACTTGACAAAACTTTCCTTCAAAAACAAGAAGTTAAAACTATTTTCAGATCAACCTCAGGGAATTCATTACTAATAGGTCTGTCCTATAGAAATGGTAACAGGGGCCAGGGATTTAGCTCAGTGGTTCTGGCACCTGTCTTGCAAGTGTAAGGACCCAGGTTTGATTCCCCGGTTAACCACATATAATACTGGGTGTGGAGACTCACATCCAGCAGCAATCAGTACCACATACCACAGTGCCAGGCATGGTGGCTCACGCCTGTAATCCCAGCACTCAGGAGGCAGACGTAGGAGGATTGCTGTGATGTGAGTTTGAGGCTGAGCTCAGGGCCAGCCTGAACCACAAAGTGAGACCCTGTCTCAAAAAACCTAAAAAAAACAAAACAAAACAAAACAAAAAACAAAAGAACAAAAAGCTCATGCTCTGCCACTTGTGAAGCCACATGCCTGCAATTCCAGCTACTCATGATGCTAAGATAGAAGAAGCACAAGTACAAGGTGGCTAGGAAACTTAGTGAGAAACAACCTCTGAATAAAAAATAAAAAGTGCTATATGAGCTGGATGTGGTAGCACCCACTTATAATCCTAGCACTTTGGGAGACTAAAGCAGGAGTATCCTAGCTTAAATCGGCGAAATTTATCCAGAAGACTGCCTCAAAAAAATAAAGGAAGGCTTGGGAGGAAGCTCAGTGTCTCAGTGTGAAGGCCTTGGGTTCTGTCCTCAGTATCACAAAAGGGGGTAATGCTGGAAGTGGGGCTGGGAAGGTACTTCAGTCTCAGACGGTCACTGGGTAGGATCCTCAACACTGCAAAAAATAAGTAAGTAAATAAACAGAGTCCTTGCTCTGAAATTCTGCATTACATTGCTTTCTTAGAAACAAGAGTCATCTCTGCCATCACATAGAGTTCAGAATGTACTGGGAAAAGAAATGTAATTTAGTACTGCAAATGCACTTGAGAGAAGGAAAACAAGCACTCAGTGAACTGAGGCAGATGTCAGGCAAAGTGTTTTAGAAATACAGATTTGCTCTAACATTTCCTCATCAAGACAAACCTCTTGTTCTTTATGTATGTTGCAAGAATGCAACAGAGAAACTTACATAAAGCAGGCACAGCACAATACCCAATGACTATTACGGTAACTCTCCTGTTTACTGTCAGAAAATCAGGATAACAAACTGGCCTGACAGGATGTGGCTTTTACTTCCTGATGTTCTTGCTAAAAGGACAGAGATAGGAAGGAAGCAGAAAGCTAGCAGAAGATAAAATACTAACCCCTGCCTCAGCATAATTCACCCCTAGCACACTATCCAAGTGACTGAAGCAATCTCTTAGTATGTTTCACCTTTTCTCATACCAAGAATGTCTCTATTTGGAGGGACTTTCTTTTCAGAGCGAGAACTCTTAAGAGTGGGTCCATAAGTAGTTCTTAAGGATCTAGATACTCTCAAAATAAATGGAAAATAGTGTAAATGAAAACAAGTGTTCTTTTCCCTGGGGAGCAGGGAAGAACATCCTTCACTAGAATCTTAAAGGAAATCCTTAACATAAAAATAGGCCTGTAATTACATGATTCAGCAATGTCACTTCTGTGCATATATCCTACCCAAAAAAAGAATTAAAGCAGGACCTCCAAAAGTTATCTGAACATAAATATTCATGGAAAATTACTTAGAATAACTAAAACACAGAAGTAACTCAAATTTCCATACATCAACAGTTTAGGGGTGTAGTGACGCATACCTACAATCCTAACACTATAATCCTAACCAGGAGGCGGAGGCAGGAGGATCTCTGTTAGCTCAAGGTTAGACTGAAATACATGGCGAGACTTTGCCTCAAAACAAGAGAACACTCTCAGATATACAGATAGAAAATAGGGCAAATCTGTACAATTCAGTATTATTCAACTTCAAAAAGAAGAAAATGTTGGCATCAGACAAAACATGAAGGAACTTGGATGGAGGACATTATTTATGCTAAGTGAAATAAGCCAGTCACAAAAAGACAAGGAAGCCCTTTGGGACACCCCCTGTCTCTCAAGAGATATTTCTATTCCCCATTCTTATCTTGTATATTCTTATACATTTTTCTATTCTTAAAAAAGAAAAGACAAACATACAGTACTGTATGATCCCATTTATGTGAGGTACTTAAGAATAATCAAAATTATAGACAGAAAGTAGTATTATGCTTGTGAGGGTCTAGCCAAGGAAGGTAAGAATGAGGTGTCACTGTCTAATGAGTTTTAGTTCCACAAGACAAGAATTTTAGAGATGGATGTGGTGATTGCTGCACAATACTATGAGTACACTCAATATTAAGCTGTACATCTTAAAAATATTAGATATACTTTACCATAATTTAAAAATTGGGAAAAAAACCTTTAATAGACATATTCTTGGCTGTAATCTCTAAGCTATTTTATATGCAGTGTATCCTTCATCTGAAATGCTTGGGACTGGAAGTGTTCCAGATTTTGAAATAATTGCAAAGACTTACTAGTTAAGCCTTCTTAATCCCCAAACCCAAACTTCGTGGCCTGGTAGTCTGGTTGTTAATCTGTATGTATAATTAACTTTATAAGGCCTTATAAGTAAGTGAATCTGATACCAGCAAAAAAGGAGGGGAAGAAGAGAAAGTAATTGGGATGTGTTACATACCAACGTACCAGTTCCCTACAATGAATGTAATCATAATGTTCTGTAAAAAACAGAAACAAAAACCCAAACTATGAAACTTTTTGTGCATCATGTTGGATTAGAGTTGCTTGACCTGTATTCAGCTCTTCTGTCTCATTTCAATATTTAAGCCATAGCTTCCATTCTGCCATAAATTCTATAGAAAGACTGAAAAATATTATGACATTTATAACATTCTTTGACACAGTTATCTAATCAACTAATCCATAATGAGATTCTAGAGTATCAGGCATGGCGCATGTTAATTTTTAGACCTACCAAAATAGGTACACATAGGTCACAGTCATAAGAAATTGAAAATTTCCCAAATAAGAAATATAAAATTACTCCAAGAAACTGCATCAATACTATAAAGGAATCAAGTCTCTGGAAGTAAAGAAAAATGCAAGTAACAATCTTAAGATTTCCGGGAAGGCTGAACAGAAGAGATGACATTTAAACTGGGACACGAAGCACGAGAGGACACAGAATGTGTGTTCTGGGCAAAGGAGGGCAATACCATCAGAGGAAAAATAAAGGCAGTGGCATGCTGTGAGGAGAGGTAACAAACTCAACCACCACACGGCTAGAGAAAGGGGATGCAGCTGAAGTGGGAGGCGGGTGCACCGAGAGCAGGAAGAGCAGACAGCATCTGCTCCCAGTGAGCTGTACAGTAGCACAGGAGCTTGTCATGGGGGAGGCGGGAAGACAAAAAAAACATGGAGGACACCAGAGGAACATCACAAAACAGGAGCCCATACACCACTCAAAGAAGAGTAAACTGGAGCTAGCTGGGAGTGAGGAGTCAGTGAGGGGAACCCAAATCACATTTATTGTCAACTGGAATTTAGATTAACAAAAAGAAGAGAAAGACTCAAAGCAGGGGCTAAACTTTACAAGTTATAATAGTGATCGAAGGCTCTGCCAGGTGTGGTGGTGCACACTGGAAATCCTGGCACTCAGGAGACTAAGGCAGGAGGATCGCTGTGAGTTTAGGCTAGCCTGAGCTACATGGTGGGTTCAAGACAAAGCAATACTTTGTCTCCAAAAAAGAAGAGACAAAACTAAGATAATAGGTAAACAAAGACAAAAAATTTCAACAACGCTGAATTCTATTCTAATCTATTACAACCTAAATACTAGGTATGTTAACAGTGAATGTAAGAATCAATACAATTAAGAAGCAAGCAGTCTTGTAGGAGACCCAAAGAAAAAGATCATTACAATAAAGTATGGCAGCTTGGGTGTGGTGGTGCACACCTGTAATCTTAGCACTCTAGGAGGGTAAGGCAGGAGGGTCACACTGAGCCCAGCTGGGGCAGCCTAGCCACTTAGCAAGACAAGAGCCTGTCTCAAAATAAAAAATAAGGAAAAGGCCAGAGGTGTAGCTCAGTATAAAGCCCCTAGGTTCAATCCTCAGTCAGAAGGAAAGAGGAGGTGCAGGGAAGGGAGAGGTAGGTAAAGGAAAGGGGAAAGGGAAGAAGGAAGAAGGGGGGAAAGATGGAAGGAGAAAGAAAGAGCTAAGGAGGCTGGGGATTTAGCTCAGTGATTCTGGCGCCTGCCTTGCATGTACAAGGACCCAGGTTCAATTCCTAGTAATCACATACAACAATACCGGGCATGGGGACTCACTGCTCACCAGCAATTAGAACCATGTGCCACAGTGCTGGGCATGGTGGCTCACACCTATAATCCTAGCACTCAGGAGGCAGAGACAGGAGCATTGCTGTGAGTTCAAGGCTGAGCACAGGGTCAGCCTGAACTACAAGTATTCTGTGTATGACAGGTATTGTGAAACAGAAAGAAAATGTTCAAAGGGAAAAGCAGGTGGGGAAAGTAAAGAAGGAAAAGAAAGATTTTGATGCTAAGAACAAAAAAAACAAAACAAAACTTATGTATAGAGGGATGTGGGGGATTGTAGGGAGGGCAGGGGAATGGGAAAATATGAGAATACAAATATATTATGTACAGGTACAATTTTTCAATGTTGAATGTGCCAGAAGGTATACCTAAAATGTACAAATAAACTCAATAAAGGGGAAAAATAATAATAATTATGAAAAATAATTTTTAAATACTGGCTATTAAAAAAGATAAATGAGAGCCGGAGATTTAGTTCCTATGCCTGCCTTGTACCCGGGGTCTCGCTTTGTGGTTCAGGCTGGCCCTGAGCTCAGCCTCCAACTCACATCACAGCAATCCTCCTGCCTCTGCCTCCCGAGTGCTGGGATTACAGGCGTGAGCCACCACGCCCGGCGCTGTGGTATGTGGTACTGGTTGCTGCTGGGCGTGAGTCTCCACGGCCAGTATGGTATGTGGTTACCGGGGATAGAACCCGGGTCCTTGCGCTTGCAAGACAGGCGCCGGAACCACTGAGCTAACTCCCCCAAAATATTTAAATCTTAATGAGTGACAGAGTGTATGAAAGAAAGAACACTAAACTTACCCCATTTTGTTTTGATACCAGCACTATCTCTGACTTAATTTCTGGCTTTAGATTGCATTCTGAAAATAACAGAATTACTTAATTTCCAAGGAGTTATTTTTTAAATTTTCTAGGATTCCAATATTTGAGGTTTTATGTATCAAAAAAGGGCCAATTTTCAAACAAAGAATTTGATCAAATTTAGTATAAGACAGATGTATCCTAAATGAAGCAATGACATTTAAAAGAGTATAAACTAAATTTACAGATTGTCACATTAATCAAAGAGATAAATGATACCAAAGTTCATCACTGAAATTACTATAGATTTAAAGCTATAGCGCCTGCCAAAGACAACTGCCTCCCAGAATTCATTCCTCTCTCGGGCAATACCCTCCAACTGTTATTTATGGATATTCCTTCCTGAATGTGGTCTTGGTGGCAAGGTGCCTCCCACACACTGCTATGGCAGTGTTCATGACAGATCAACAACCCATGTATCCCTGGCCAGACCAGTTCATGGGCATAAGTCAATCCAAGGAAAATGAATTTCAGGACTTTCTTACGAATTTCCAGAAGAGAAGCACTCTCCACTAAACTCAAAATTACACGCACTTGAAGCTAGATGTGTGTGTATAGTCCTCTTCCCCATATGAGAAGACAGTTTATCAGAGAATGGAATCAATCCAGCAACAGAAATGGTTTATAGGTGGTGCACACCTATAAACCCAGCACTAGGGAGGCTGAGGCAGGAAGACTGCCATGAGATCAAGGCCAGCCTGAACTACAAAGTAATATAAGGGCGGATTGTTATCATTCAAGCCTCAATGTGAAGCTGAGCATCACTTGGGCAAGTGCATTTGTTTATATACTGACCATCCCAAGAGTCACTCAGACAGGTGCCGTTTCAGTTGATTCTTATTTACAGGATATATACTCATTCATCTGTTTGTTCTATAATAACTTTGTGTGTGTGTATGTGTGTGTGTGTGTGCGCACGCGCACTGGGGATTGTACATGGGACCCTGTGCTTGTGATGAAGGCACCAGAACCAGCTAAATCCCCAGCCCTGATAATAATTATTTTTGGCATGTTTTTTATTTACAACACTGTATCCATGTTTGGTGTTTCTAGTGAAATCTAATAATCAATCCTGGTTATTTTACTATTCCTATTTAAAAAGCCTGTAGTTTTGTGTTAGACTATAAAAATTCTTTTTTTTTTTTTAAGGTTTTTTGAGACAGGGTCTCACTTTGTGGTTCAGGCTGGCCCTGAGCTCAGACTTAAATCACATCAGCAATCCTCCTGCCTCTGCCTTCCGAGTGCTGGGATTACAGGCGTGAGCCACCACGCCCGGCACTGTGGTCTGTGGTACTGGTTGCTGCTGGGGTGAGTCTCCACGCCCAGTATAGGTATGTGGTTACCAGGATCGAACCCGGGTCCTTGCGCTTGCATGACAGGCACCGGAACCACTGAGCTAAATCCCCGGCCCTAGACTATAAAAATTCTTATCCTAAGAACACTAGATATAATTTTTATACTGCTCCAGAACTCAGTGATATTCTTTTACAATACAATTTGGACACATTGGGAAGGTGAGACTGAACAGAAAGGAAGTGCCAAAAGACCTACAAAAGAAAAAACTGAAAAAGAGAGAAATGTTAGCATATCAGAGAGGAGAAATCTGTGTTATCAAATGGAAAGACAAACAATATGGTCTTTGTCATTTATTCAAAACAAGGAGGTTCAAAAAGTCACTTATAATTTAGATTAGGTCTAGTAGACCAAGTAACTAAAAAATACAGGATAGCAAAATGACAACCAGGACATCCATCATTTATGTCTTCACTATTACATTCAGGGGTAGATATTTTATTGAAATTATTAACACCCACACAAAAAAAGGAAAGCCCAACATAGCAGTGTGAAATATGTTGTTCAAAGGAGGACAATAATGCAAAACAAATGTGGAAAAAATTAAATACTACTGTCTAGACTGTAACATTGCACTGTGTACCAAATTAAGATATATGACACACAGAAAAATGAAATAAATTTGATAACACTGTTTTTATTTTCCTGTTATGAAAATTAATGAAAAATGCAAATTTAGCCATCTTCTAGTTAAATAATTGGGCTGGTAAGGGGTTAAGTCATCACTATCATGAAAATGTTTTCATTTCACAAGTTAATGAATTCACTTTCACTTGGTAGGGTTGAGTTCTTTCTTGGAACTGAAAAACTTCTAATCACTACTTTTCTCTACTGTAATCTTAATAGTCTCACAGATGAGGTAAGATCATTGCTAACTTTTTGCCATGTTAATCAGGTAAATTATCTGATCTTCTGATATAACAATATCATCAGTAAAATAAAGAAACAGCCATTATTTTCTTGTAAGAGTTGTAAAGGTTAAAAAAAAAAAGGCTAATATTAATACAAAATGATGTTTAAACCCAGTGCCTTACAGATGGAAAAATGATTTCACCTTTTAAAAAGAAATTTTGGGAGTCATTTGGGAGTCATTACTTTAAATGTCAGAGAACAAAGGTACTGTTTTTAAGAAATATCAATAATAGTTGCTGCACTCAGATTCAAATTTAGTTGTACTTTAATACATTCTACACAGTACCTATGTACAAAAAACAGATTCAACTAGAATCAAGCAGTGCTGGTTTCAGGTATGGGCTTTACAGGTGACATGTTTGTATGACTTTGTGCAAAGTTATCTACGTGCCTTAACTTCCGCAAGATAAAACAAAACCATCGCCAACTCAATAAAGTCACAAAGTTTTTATAAGGATCAAATAGCAGTTATGAAAGCACTTGGCACAGTCTCTGCATTTAACATTCTTTCCATGAAGTATATTAAAAGTGTTTCCCTAATCTTAAACTCAAATATTTAAAGCAAAACTATTACTTCAAAGATACATATTTTTTTTCCTGAGTCAAAGAATAATACAGTCAACGTCACAGCCAGTAATTATTGGGTAGTTTTTCAATAATACATAAAAAACTACCACATCACTATTACAAGTTGCCTTATATTTGATGAAATAAAGTATACCAAGTCCATCTAAGTAGAACTGTGGTACTTAAAGTCAAACTTATCAAAATATGCATAGAAACAAAAAGTGTTTGCATGTACATGTTTACATGTGTCTGTACATATATACTGTATATGTGTTTATAAAAGAAGTCAATTGTAATTTTATTTTACATACCTCTGCAGATCAACTATTTCATTGTTAAGGGTGTCTAGCTCCTTGATAGCAGAGAAATCTGCAACAGGACTTGAACCAATGATGTTCTAAAACCAAAAAGTTCACAAGTATGTACTATTATTACAAAATTGGTATATAAAGCAAAATACTAAAAATGTTAAAAGCTATATACAAACTATTGCATATTTTACATTACTAACACTTTCAATTAATTTACTAAAATAATACTTCATTCAATTGTATAACTATATACTTGGTTATGTACTAAGACAGTTCCCTAAACTCTCTAAAAACTGCTATCCTAAAACATATGCATTATATCTTATAATATATACTCCCTACACCCATCCCAATGTCTTTGTCACTTGATCCTAGCCTTTCCAGAATCTTCTAATAAAACAAATACCAAATCACTGGAAGGATGTAACCTTTGCCTAGCATGCTCATAAAAACAAAAAGAAAACCAAAACAGATATAATAATATTTCAGTTCACAAAATTTAATATTTTCTATGATTCTGGTCACAAACTAAATTGGACAAGAATCAAATAACATTTCCCCTAAGGTCAACATTGAATCTAACCACTGAATTTGATTTGGTTCTCCATTCAGTTTATAAACAGAATTGTAGAAAGAATTAAGTCTGTGGATGGAGATACCACTGTATCAGAATTATAAATTAATTCTTCCATTGAAATGTAAATTTCTCAGACAAAAAGATGGTGAGTTTTTGTCTGTTTGTTTTTCGTTTTTTGGTTTTTTTTTTTTTTTTTGAGACAGGATCTCTCTTTGTAGTTCAGGCTGGTCCTGAACTCAGCCTCAAACTCACAGCAATCCTCCTGCCTCTGCCTCCCAAGTGCTGGGATTATAGGTGTGAACCATCATGCCAGGCACTGTGGTATGTGGTACTGATTGCTGGTGGATGTGAGTCACCGCACACGGCATTGTTGTATATGGTTACTGGGGATCAGACCCAGGACCTTGTGCTTGCAAGGCAGGTGCCGGAACCACTGAGCTAAATCCCCAGCCCAAAAGATGGTGATTTATCCACATGTGAATTATCTGGTACAGAATAAATATATAAATTTTTGCTTAATCTCAGAATTATGATTGACTTATTTCAATTCAACAAATATTAACTTTTATTAGGTTTATTTATTTATTCCCCCCGGTATTGGGGATCAAACTCTGGACCTTGCACTTGTGAGACAAGTGTAGTGATTTTCCTTTATTTATCTATCTATTTATCTATTACTAAGTATTTTTAGTGTCTTAAGTAAAACAACTCCTCAGGCACATTCCACAGGAAAGAGTGTTATCACCACGCATTCTGTACAGATGGTTTTTGTTCAATAATGAAAGTTCAAAATTGATCTTAGTAGTATTTGTAATTTGAAAATCTACTTGAGCTTATTCAGGGATCTGTTATTTTACTAGCTGAATGATCTTTACCTGTAAAATAGGAAGATAATCTTTGCTCTGGCCACCCCACAAAGTAAGTTAAATAATTCTCCTTTGCAAACTAACACTGATGTCATATAAAGCCGGCTGAAGTCAAGGAAAACAATAACCTCTTTTAAACCCTTTACTCACACCAATTCTAAAACCAGACTGTTAATTACAGAATAATAATAATAACATTGTGGAAATGTTAAAATGGAAGCCCTATCAACTGATGACCTTATTAGTAAAACATAAAACTTGGTAGTTTTAAAACTTATGTTGCATATATTTAATGTACATCAGCAATTTGCAGAACAGAAAAAACCTCAGAACTCCAAATAACCTTGTATTTATATGACAATTTATTATCTGCTAAGCATTGTCAATCCACTAGGCAGTTCTCAAAACTAATCTAAAAAGTGGGTTGTTAAATCGGGCAGATATTTACTCTGCATTAGTGCCAAGGAAACACAATAAATGACCACTCAAAGTCAAACCCTGCTAACAGGACTTTCATCAAGAGTCTTCTGAAGTGCCATTTTGTACTATGCCGCCTGGCACCCACATGTCAAAATAACGTAAGTTACCTAAATGAAACCATTATGCTAAAAGTAAATTTGATAAATATGTTCATCAAAAATCTGACAAATGATTCTTTCTATATCTGTTTACACCAAACTGCATTTTAGTACTAAGCTGTTTTGTTTTGATCATCAATATCAAAATTCATTTATGAGGATTTAATAATACTTTCAATTTTATATTAATTACAATAATTTTTTTATTTTTGGTTGGGGGATGCTAGAGATTGAATTCAGGGCCTCTACACTGAACTATATCCTCAAGTTCTTTTTGTCATTTTGCAACAGTTTCACTAAGTCACTAAAATGCCAAGGCTGGGCTCCAAGTTTATAATCCTAATGCCTCAGCTTCCCAGGGTGATGAGATTACAGGTCTGACCTGTCACCATGACTGACTTAATTACAAATTTATATCAACTATACTTAATTGTTTTACTGTACTCTGTATTCACTACAATTTTAACTCTGTTTAAACTTGATCTATGAGCTAAGCTAAGTTTGCCCAGACAGCTAGACACAACAAAACGAAAAATAGCACTTGGTCTCACTTTTATCATTAACAGTAACTTTCATCACTTATGAGCTACTGAGACATTTGCTATCAGAGGTGCAAGTGTCCCAAAAAACACATGACTTCCACACTTCTTCTGTCATTCTAAAAATATGTGACTCATATTTGACAGCCTTTGCTATTAAAATGTCACCAAGAAGGCAAAGTGAGACAAATCAGTTTAACCTCAAACAAGTTAGAAGGTAATAACCTAGATGAGTTAAATGACATGCACCAGGAAGCACAGAAAAAGTTCAGCTAACATTATATATAATATATAAAAGGTATACAAAGAAAAACGTAGCATATTCCCTTCTTTGAAATATTTTCTCTCTCTCTCTTTTGTGCTTTATGTAAAAATTATACTCTGATGATCCTAAATAATCAGACAGCCTAAAGAAGGCATGCTAAAATGCATACCAGAACCAAGTGACCCATGACAAAAGCATGCTGTTCAGATATGTCCTTCCATCAATTCTGCATTTTAAAAACCCTCTAATTTCAAAATGTATCTAAACCAAAAACAATAATGCTAAAAAAAAATGTATAAAATAAAGCTCTAACCTTGAGAGAGAGTAGTTAAGAAACTGACAGTACAAGAAAGGCGAAAGCAGAGTGCTGCAGAATGGAAAAACTAGTCCAAACTAGAAAAAACACAGAAAGTAACATTCAAAAAAAGATTAGTCAAAGTTGCCCCCAAAAATCCAATACTTTAAAAAAAATTAGATTATACAGAGAAAAGAGATTATCTCAAAGATAAATTCAAGTTTTAATTTTCAAGGTTAATAGATAAGACAATAAGGATAAAATCCCATTTCAATGAATTATATCAATACTTGACAAAAAGACAAGCATCTATGGTCTAGCAAATTAACTTCATATAAAATCTACTAAATTAAAAACTCTGTAAACCAGATGCAACTTCAAGTGCCTACAAACATTAAAGAGACTTCAACGAACACATATAATTTGCTTCAGAAACCTCTGGTCTGATGTATAATTGATGTTGATGGCAATCTCAGATGATTATCAAATGAAGGCAAGGTAAAGAAAAACCTATACAGATAATACAATGAAACAACAAAGTACTTCATAAACAAGAGAGAGTTACAGAGTAGAAGGCATAAATACAGATCCAGTAATCTCTTTTCCAGTTAGACATAATTTATGTACATTTATGGCTTTGCAGAATTAAAAGTACGGATTAGTCTTGTGTCTGTACACCAGGAACTGCAAATCCAAGAATCTTTATCTTTCTCATGGCTTCACTTCCTGCCTTCTCCACAACTTATGAGAACTGATGTCATATATCACATAGGACCTTTAAACATTCACAAAGTAACTGCTAACCCAAAACTCAAAGTAACTAAAACTTGCTTCTAACTATTTGGATGTGAAGTTTACCTGGGTTGGGGATTTAGCTCATTGGTTCTGGCACCTGCCTTGAAGTTTACCTGTACATTCAGGAATGAAAAGTCTCCTATGGCAAAAACCTCACACAGATGTATCCTCGCTGCCATGTTTTACTTGAGGGCATTAATATAAAGTTGACCCCAAGCGATCACCATTAACTACATTTTGTTTTCAAATTTATAATGTTTTCTGTAAGAATAAAAGATCAAATGGAACACAATAATTTAATTCTTATAGTTCTCTTTTAACTTCTACAACATATTCATAATAATTCACCAATTCATGAAAGAAAATATAAGGCCATATTTTTCTAATTTAGGATGGTAAAATATAGTTGTCTTATGTGTTATGAAGAGTGGCATTAATAAGCTGCAGAGCAATGATGTGATACAAGACCTGTGAGCATATTTATAAGTACAAACTAAACCACAAATGGTGCACTGCTCTACCTCTAGCTGGATACTCACTGCTGCATCAAAATCGACCTAATTTGACACAGCACCTGCTCCTTTCTACTAATGCATTCAGATTTTAAATTGTTTTACCTTTTGTAAAGTCATCCTGTCTGATGGTGGGATCATCTCAGGAGTAAGAATATGAGGAGGATCAATGCCTTTTACTAGCTTTTGATTTATTAAGTGAAAAGCTAAAGCAAACTGATCCTTTGAAAGCTTCCCACGGTTCTTTGTGTCACATAATGCCCTGTACAAAAAAGCAAAATATATATAAACAAAACACATATAAATGCTACAAGGACCATGCTAAATACCCATGAGAAAAAAACAGTATAAAAATATACCTTTTTAAAAAGAATCAGATTTTTTAAAAAAGACAGTCATATCAATTTGCAGCTTGTCCAAACTCAACTGTTAGAAAAAATAAATCAATTAAAATAGAAAAAAGAAAAGGTTCACCCTGATGCTGAGTACAAGTCTTTAACCTGGTTTTCTCATCAATTTCTGGAATCACTACAAAATAAAAGTTGTGATCAATGAATCTCAACATTTCTCACTCCCCAAATTTTTAACATTGAAAGATGTTAAAGATGAAACCTATGTCTCAACAAATCTAGTTCCCTGGTGGCACTATAATGATCCTGACACAAGCAAAAACTTCTGTGTCAGTTTGCTTCCCGCAGTTCTGGAGTAGGAGGACACAATGATCACCAAGTCAAAGCCGAAAGAACAGCTGCAAATGGAGATCACATTTAAGGACAAAGTAGCAATCTGGAAAACTTCACAAAATCACTTGAAGAAATACAACGAACATCTCATTTAATTTTCTTTTTCATTTTTAAAGCTCAGCTTTCTCAAGTGTGATTTGTTTAATTCTCTGAAAGCCACTGAGGCCTGATGAAAAACTACAGGTTATAGTACCAAGTACAATTTGAATTCCAGCTTTTCTACTTATTTCTTTCTTGTGACCTGGGCCAAATTTTTTAACCTCTTCAAACCTTAGTTTCTTCATCTATAAAGCAGAGATAATACTCATCCTGGGAGGCAACTATAAGAATTAAAAACAAGATGTTAAAAGTCTGGATATAATGCCAAGATCCTCTAAGAAAGCTGCCTCTATGGAATACAGTGTCTAATCTGAGTATTCAATAATAGCACACAATATCAATTATTCACATTTAATCTCTCCCAGGACTTGGTACTTGTCTCTTTTAAGACAGACCTACTATCCTTCTCTGTTCTTTTTGAAGTTTCTTTTTATATTTATCACATTTAAAATGCAATTCACTAAAGACACTAATGTTTCTCTTTTTTAAGGACCAAGTGTGTTATGTAAACGTGTAAAAGTATACATACATCCTGCAGAAAGATATAAGTACACTTAAAGAGGTTTATGCTGTTTAAATTTCAGATATATGGATTCTCCCTTAAAATTTTCTTATTTTACTCATCCATGTTTGCAGCACACAATGATTACATGCATCATGGAAAGTTAGAACACGTACATAACACATCTTAATTCTTTCCTTTGTCCTCTTCCCCTCCTCGCTCTCCATCTTCTGATCCCTTTCCCTTTTGCAAAAGTTATACCATGTTTTCTATTTTAACTGATGCAAACAAATATTTTATTTTTAATATTCCAGTAAACACTGACACTGTCAATCTTTTTTTTTTTTTTTTTTCTTCAATACTGGGGACCAAACTCAGGACCTTGAGCTTGCAAGGCAGGCATAGGGGACACTGTAAATCTTGTAAGGTTCCAAGAACATATTTTAAACCTTTTGTCCAGCAAAAGGTTTCAACCTTTTGTCCAGAAGAACTCTTCAGATTTAATTATTTTTTCTATGAAGAAATTTGAAAAAGAAAAACAGCTTCTTGGGAGGCTGAAGCAGGAGGATCACAATTTTGAGGCCCATCTGGGCAACGTGAGACCCTTCTTAAAATAAAAACATGAAGAGGACTCTTACTTGGTTTTTGAGAATTTCAAGCCCTGGTTTGTAAGCAGAGAAGGATTGAG
>PVIR01035515.1:0-16416 GCA_004026965.1 Petromus typicus | reverse complement strand
CGCTAGTCACTTAATCAGCAGAGAGAGATCTATTTTTCCACAACTCTGTTGGCTCATCATCAAAAACACTCCCTTGGGCTGGTGGTATTTTTTTTCTGGCCTAAATCTTCCTCTTAGCCAAATCTGCCTTATCTCCTCCCGTGAACCTAGGCCTCCTGGTTCTGTTGCCTTTGCCCCATAGATCAGGAGAATCTCAATAGGTAGATTACTGCAGCTGAAGCTTAGTTTATCACAGAATTGGGGCAGATAGATACAGTTCGTGAGTAAAGCTAATTGTCTAACTCCCTGATACAGTCAAGTTTACATGCATAAAAATTCAAAATTTAATTGAATTTTGTAGTGGATTCAATTGTAAGTGAACCATGCCTTCCTCATAAAACTATTTTTATAATGACGTTCTCAACTTCAGAGAGGTTTTGTGTCTTATCATAGTCATAAAATTTCTTAGCCACAGTTTTCCTATTTTGGAACTCAGGGTGGCCAACTCACACAGATATGTAATGAGTTAGTTGAAGCTTCCATTCCTAAGCTATGGAGTGGGAAGGACTTGTGAAGTAGAGTTCTGGGTCATACACTGCAGGATGCTGAGTTAAATTTTAATTTCAGATAAGTAATGAATTAATATTTCAGTGAGTGAACATACTACAAGTAATGCATTATTAACTGAAATTCAGATTTCACTGGATATCCTATATATTTATTTGCTAAACTTGGTAATCCTATGAAGGAGTCTAAGCCCTGACTTTTATAGTAGTTGTCACTTAAATTGTTTAGTCCTTCAAATCTTTGTAAAATAAGCCAGGTGTGGTGGTACAGGCATGTGGCTGGCTACTCAACAGCATTGCAAGTTCACGACCAGCCCAAGTATAGTGAAATCTTGTTGTAAAATAAAGATTTTTTTTTTTCTCTTTGGTACTAGAGAATTACTCAGGGCTTTTTCACTGAGTTATATTACAAGCTATTTATTCATTTATTTTGAGACAGAATCTTGCTAAGTTGTTATGCTGCCCAGATTGGACTCAAACTTGCCATCTTTTTGCTTCTGCCTCTTCAGAAGACAAGTCTATAAGATGAAAAGTCTACACAAGATGAATCCTAAGATCTCTTGCAGCTCAATAATTATGTAACTTTATGACTCAAATACTAATGAGCTACTAAGGTATTCAATCTCTTAATATATCAGTTTTCTTATTTTCAAAATAACGATGACAAAACCCCATGACATAGAATAGTTAGCTGAATGGACCTGACTCAGGTCTGTCACAAATAAAGCTGAATATTAGTGACAGTATTAAAGATAGGTTTTATTTTCTAACTCCTGACAGTGCGGGAAAGAACTGAGCTGTATGTAAATGTGTGTGGAGATGCTGGGTACTTTAAGGGGGAATGAGGAAGTAGAGAGCAGAAGCGTGGTGAGCGGAGCCCAGGAAAGGAACCATTACAGCAGGCTGATCCATCCCCTGGCTAGGGCAGCTGTGTCTACTAGCAGGCAAGAATCTAGAAACTTAGGCCCTGTCCTCCCTTAGGACTGTGTTTCAAAGAAATAGCTTGCAGATCCTTGGGCAAGACACTTGAGAGTGACAGGAGATAAATGTACGTCTCAAGGGAATAGGCCAAGGACTCAGCTCTGAGCTCTTTCTAATCACAGCTCAAGCAAAGAGAGGTAAATGACCCTTTGTTCCCTCATGGGTAGAGCTAATGTCGACTCTTCTGACACTTTCAACACAAGAAAGGGATGGGTTGTCCTAGGATTTCACCATAGGCTGTTAAAAGCCAGGCTACACAGAGTCCAGTCTCAGTGCAGAAGTTTGGACTGGTTCTTTCGTGCTTCTTTGTAGCTCCAGCTTTCAAAGTGCCCGGAGTAGGTCACACGCGCTTAATAAACTATCATTCACTTTTTTCATTGAAAATATACTGAGATCCTATATACTCAAGCTAAATCTAAGAACAGTTTTTTTATTACTTAATTTGAGGTGGGAGAAGAATTTTGGTGAAAATTTTGAATATTAAAACAAGATAGGAAACTTGCCTAACTTGCTTAAATAATGTGGCCAACTTGTTGGCAAGCACTGGATGTGATGCAGATTAAAATCTTATTTTTTGTCTAAGGTATTTCTTGAAACTTATGTATGTTTTCACCGATATTGAGCCAGTAATTCACAGGCACAAAATAGATATTTTTAAGTTTTTCTAGTGTTTGCATCTTCGCTCTCAGCTTGCCTTCCTCTTGAGTAGCCTAAAATAAATGATTTGTCAGTTTCTGAATAGGTTTGGGCTCTCCATTGTTTTAATTGTGTCTACGTTGCAGCAGACCTGAGTTGGATGTGAGGAGAAGCATTGTGTCCTACTTTTGCTCCTCTTTGCTCATTAAATTTCTGTTTTTACACGGCACGAAGCCATGAGTCGAAGGGAAAGCACGCAGAAGCAGTCATGGATGGAATGACTTCCTCCTCAGCTCTAAAGCATTTTCACAGATCTGTGCTTCGTAGAAAAAACTCCCCCATTTTCTTTAGTGCTGTAATGAAAATTTGAACGTCCCTCAAATTTCTGGTTTAGTTACCAGACTCTGGAGCTATGGAGAGGTGCTGGAACTTTTGGAAAGGTAGGGCCTAGTGGAAGGAAGAGAAGTCATGGGGGGTGGTGAGCCCTGGAAGAACTGGATGTTGGGGCCCTTGTTCCTTCTGGGTCTCCCTTTATTTCCCAGTCACCATAAGGTGAGCATTTTCCTTTGCTGCGGAACCTCCACAGCATGATGCTCTTCCTCTGAAGGCAGCCAGGCCAAGTGACCACAGACTGACAGCTCTGAACCACGAGCCCCCCAAAGTTCTCCCTCCACATTCACTGATTACATTAGGTATTTTGTCACAGCGATGGAAAACTGACTAACAGAATCACCTCGTCCCCTTTTTTCTCCACTGTATTGATATTGCTTTAGTTTTGGTCTTCACCACTTCCTGCCTAGGCTGTCATTATTTTGTAACTGTTCTCTCTTCTTCCAAAGCTATTCCCAGTGTTTGCTAGGTTAAATTGTATGTGACAGAATAAGAGGACTATACATGATTGAGAACGGTGTTTCTCTCCTGTTTAAAAGTAGAAGCTGGCACCATAGCTCTGGGCCGGTGTCACTGGGGCCCTTATTCCTTCTGTGGCATTTCTCTGCCAAGCTAGAGTTGCCCTTGTCTGTCTTCTCCAAACATCTCACTTCTACGCCCACATGTCAACCTATGGCAAAAGAGAAGTAGACAAAGGGACTCTTGCTTTTAAAGTTATGATCTAGAATTTGCATGTTCAGCTCCTATCCTTCATCCAGAACTTGGCTCAGCCCACACCTACTTGTACAAAGGTTGAAATTGTGATCTTTATTCTAGAAGTTATGGTTCGAGTTAAAACTTGGAATTTCCTTCAGTATAAATAAAGAAATAAAATGATATAGGGCCAGGGATTTAGCTCAGTGGTTCTGGCATCTGCCTTGCAAACACAAGGTCAGGGGTTCAGTCCCTGGCAATCACATACAGCGATGTTGGGCATGGTGACTCACACACACCAGCAATCAGTACCACATACCACAGCACTGGAGCGTGGTGGCTCACACCTGTAATCCCAGCACTCGGTAGGCAGAGGCAGGAGGACTGCTGTGAGTTCGAGGCTGAGCTCAGGGTCAGATTGAACTACAAAAACGAGAGCTTGTCTCAAAAAAAAAAAAAAAAGATAGAATTGTGCTATATGACATGGTAGCAAGTACTGACATTCGGCTTATCTAAATTTAAAGATTAAAACTAAATAATAGTAAAAATTCAGTTCTTTATGAAATAGACAAGGGATGCATTGCTCCCTACCCCCACCCCCACCAAAGCTCTGTGTTTTCCAGGTAACTATTACCAACTTCCTTCTAAGCTTATAAAGAGACTTTCCTACAAGTATCTCATTTGCAGAATGGCCAACCTTGACTGCCACATAAAGTCCTGTGTGTCAGCAGTAACCACAGGCAGACCCGGCATGCATGAGTAGATCACCATGTCAAGTACAGATCTTGGTGTGGGAGCAAAAGGTGCACACTCTGTGTGAGAAATCCTGGGCCGTGTGCAACAGCCACCAAGTGTACGTACACAGCACAGTCGCAGGGATAGAAGGGCTTTGTCCAAAGTCTCCGTTCAGAGCCAGTCGGGGAACCCTGTGCTGATTCCCTTGTGCACGAGTATGAACCCATAAAAGCTTCTCTTGGTTGGCAGTGTTCGCTCCTTGTGAGTTTTACCAGAATCGAACGAAACAACATTGGGCTGAATTCTGATGTGGTAACACATCCTGTTTTCTTTCCCACCACTTGGTGAGGCTGAAGCAGCGAGAATGCAAGATCAAGTCTAGCCTGGGTGATTCAGTATCTTAGTGAAATCCTGTCTCAAAATGAAAAAAAAAATTTTAAATGGCTGAGGTTATAGCTTAACATGAAGGTCCTGAGATCAATCCACTGTACTCCACAAACAGCCAGTTTACCATCTACCAAACTCTGGGCTGACTGGTAACATGCAGAGTACTGTTCAGCAGCTCTGGAGCCACAAATGCCAATGCAGATGTAGAACGAGTCAATCATCAGCTCTTCTGCTAAAGCTGATCTAGATGATTCAAACAACAATTTCAACTGTATTCTTTCAAGCCATTCTTAACTTTGGCTATTGTAAATTTTTCTCTTTATTAGTACATGTTTGCAGTATATAGTGATGACGTTCATCCTGGGGAGTTGGTACATGTACATAACACATCTTAATCCTCTCTTCATACAAATTTGATCTGAGCTACCTTTCTAACTATAAAATGATATAAAATATAAAAGCACTCAATGATCACCTCATTGAGTGCTTCATGTTTTTCAATGGGTCTCCTGCTTTCTATATAAATGGTGTAGCTCTTTAGTTTAGTAGCAATGCACGTTTCTTATTTGTGTCACGAGCATCACTGAGTTTTGTGCTTCTTTCAAGTTCAATTGTCTCTTGATATCTGTGGGGAACTAGTTCTAAGGATACCAGATTCCAAGGGTACCAGATTCTGAGAACACTCAGGTCCCTTACATAAAATGACAGCATAATCCCAACAACCTATGCATATCCTTCTTTATACTTTAAACCATCTCAAAATTACCCAGTGCCTACCCCTCATATCACTTGTCTGAATGCAGGGTAGTCTTCAGTGCACCGCAAATTTCAGTTTTACTTTATGGAATTAAAAAAATGTTCAAACCACAGTTGGTTGAATTTTCTGTTACAGACCCCGTGGATACAAAGACTCACTACTGTATGAAGGAAGCACAGTGTCTTGTTTTGGGAAGCACAGTTGAACTGGACTTACAAGTAAGGGGCGACATATTGTATCTGGAGGATGTCTCATAGCAGGCGAGGTGTCAGGGTAGAATCATTCAGTGTGAGCAACTTTAGAAATAAGTACAGACATTCCCAACAACGTGCTCCACATTTCTCTCTCCAGGAAGAATTACACTTCATCTTTTCCATCACTGCTTATTCATCACAAACAGAATACCTGAAACCACACATAGACACTAACATCTCTCAGCCCTTTTCCATTCATGGTTGACTTTGGCAGAATAAAAGAATCAAGGTTGAATACCCCCACTGGTTTCCTATTTCTTTTTACCTTAAAAAGCAAGAAACATCATGCTAAATAGCTAAATGACCTTAATTAAGGGAGATCTGCATCTTTATTGTTTTAATTGAAGGAAATTCCAGACAGGAGTTTTATAAAGTCCCTAGGATGATCTTGTGGTCTCTGGACAACATTATGAGGACCACTATTGTTAACTTGTTTTGTTTTAAGTTGGACTTGGGGTCTTCTTGGCATTTGTTAGCATTTTCCCATCTCTATTCTCATCATCTCCCATAACTTCATCTAAAGGAAAAGCTGTAGCACTCCTAATCTTTGGTGCTCAGGGAAAATATCATGAAACGATCAGTGTGCTACATTCAGATAACACTAACTTTGGGGAAAAAAGATGTGGGGAAAAAAGCAGTACAGCCAACAGAATGTCACTTATTAATTGTCCACTGAGAATAGAGGACGGCTTTGTGCAGAGAGGAATGACAGCCACACTGTGAGACGCGGCTGGGAGGGAAGGCGCTGGCCTTGACGTCAGAAACCTGGGATCAGACTTTGGCTTTTTCATGATACTTAGAATATAAACAATTCCCTAAACTCCTTCAGTACTCACTTCCTTGTCTATAAAACAGATACAATGTTATCTCCCTCCCAGGGAGATTTTAAGGATAAAATGGAATCATAGGGCATGGCAGACACTCAGAAAGAGAATCGGTAGATGCACTTTCCGCAGCGGCCCCTTCTACGTAATCTCTGAAAGGAGTTACTTCCGAATTCACACAGCCAAGCAAATGACACTAATGATACTTTTAAAAACAGGACTCTATATTTTATTTGTTGGGTGATACTGGAGCATCTGATATATATATATACTCTTAGCAAAATATACATACTCTCAAGAAAGCACAATACTTTCATTTTCTTCTCAAACGTCTCAGTCCATATTCTATGAATCGTCATTTGCTAAACCCCTTCCCCACGTCTTTTCCTTTTCTTCCTCCCGTTCTTCTTTCTCTTCCCATTGTTTCCTCCAATTATTTTCATTACAAAAGTCTAGAAACTGGAACGTATAAAAACTCACAGGTCAGCAAGGTGAACAGAAGATCAACTAGGAAAAGACAACATTCTTCCTTTCAGGAAAGGAGGAAACCCTGGGGGCATCCACATTGAAGTACTAGTTTTACCATTTTGGGGAGATTTGGTTTATCGTATTTGTAGAGGGACAGATTGAGAGATAGCAACAGACTGAGATGGAAAGTTTAGTTATGTTTCCCAGGGAGTCTAGAGTCCAAGTTTGAAACAGATCTGCTGTTTTCTGATTGGCTGGTCAGAATCAGGAGATTAAGTTCCAGGTGCTTCCTAGTATGGTCAGCATCTTGTCCAGGAACCCTGTTCTCCCAGAAGTGTCCCTTGCACCTGGCGTCTGCTCCGCAGCAAATCTTTTCTTAAAGGCACAGTCTTAGTCATGAAATGTGTGCCTGCAGTTTGGAAGAGAGTACTCCAGCTCAGACCTTTAAAAAACACATCACCGTTGGCTAATGCAAAACACTTTCCGTTTTCTTGTGCTCTTACTACTTGTAATCTCTAAATTCAACCTAGTACCTATTTTTTGCAAATATACCTGAGATTCCTCCCCAGAAACAGATGGAAAGGGACATCTCACTAAAAAAAAGTGTGGTAGGTGGTCACACGATAATTTATTCAAATCTGTTTCTTGTGTTTTATTTTTGTCTTTTGCAGCCTGTTTTTACCTTGGCAAATGGTGTTCAAGAAAAATGAAGCTAATTCAAATTTGTGATCAGATTTGTTTAAATAAGCCCCTTTCAGTTCATAGGCCTGCATTTCTGTAGAAGAGACCACCGGGTCAGAATGCTTTATTCTGTCCTATTTCAATTGGATCATTGAAGAGCTCACTATTTTTTCTTGTGTAAATACCAATCAAATTATTGCTTCTACATCCGGGTATCCTTTCACATCTTCCCTGCACCAATCACATCTCATCTTCTAAGCCGTTCTCCCTGCCTGAAAGGCTGTTCCACGTGCTGCCTCGTCATGCTGTTCAAAATCCATTTCTTCATTTTCTTCTTTCTAGCATTCCTTTCCCTCATTAGCCCCATCCCATTGGATACCTTCTTATCCCTGTATCTTCCCAAACCGACAAATTATGACCTGGCTTCTGGTGACAAATTGTGTTGATCTTTTTTAAGTTTTTTTTTTTTTTAAACCTAGATTCATGTAACTTTCATTTTTCTTTCTTTTCTTTTTTTTTTAGGTTTTTTGAGACAGGGTTTCACTTTGTGGTTCAGGCTGGCCGTGAGCTCAGCCTCCAACTCACATCAAAAGCAATCCTCCTGCCTCTGCCTCCCGAGTGCTGGGATTACAGGTGTGAGCCACCACGCCTGGCACTGTGGTATGTGGTGCTGGTTGCTGCTGGGGTGAGTCTCAACGCCCAGGTATGGTATGTGGTGACCTGGGATCGAACCCAGGTCCTTGCGCTTGCAAGACAGGCACTGGAACCACTGAGCTAACTCCCTGGCCCATGTAACTATTTCTTCAGTACCAACCTTCATATGTGTGAGGTTGTTAGCATGTTTGAAGAAGCACAAACATGAGTAAGATAGTCCTTATACCTCAGGCATTTCAATCTGCTTCAGTTTTGACCATTTTACCGAAAATGGTGTTTGTTTAAAAAAATGTGGTTAGCAGTTTTATTGTGACAATTCACAGGTTTTATTGTGATATTCACTCATTTAAGGTGTATAATTCAATGCTTGATAAGGGTTGTGCCAAGTTTTAGAACATTTTCATTAGTTCCCCAAAGAAACTGTACTTCTAAGCCATCACCCCTTCCTACTCCCTCTTCCTAGGCAACCACTGTCCCATTTTCTGTGTCTATAGGTTTGCTTATTCTTAATTTTTTTTAAAAAATAAAAGTCCAATCTGTATCTGGTCTTTTTAGCATAATATTTTCAAGGTTCATCCGTGGTTTAGGATGTATTAGTGCTTCATTTCTTTCTTTCTTGTTTTTAAAGACAATTTTTGAGCAGTTTTAGGTCCACAGCAAAACTGAAAGTACAGGGGGTTCCCATACTCCTTTGTTCCCACCCATAAACAGCCTTGCCATTATCAACATCCTTCAACACAGGGGTTCATTTATTACAGCCGAGGCTTTTTACCTTCTTATGTTATTTCGTATGACTAACTTTAATCTACTTTTATTCATTATTTCTGTTGTTTCCTTTTCTTTCTCCATCGATCATTCAGCTCAGGTGTCCCCAGTAACCAGTGCCTAGTGTCTTTCCACTTTTCTCATTTTCCTGACATAATGTGTGTGTGCTGGGGGCGGGGGGGGGCGACTAAGGGTCTCCATTTTAAGAGACTTGTACTACTGTAAACCTTGGAGAAAGGCAGTCTATCTATTGAAAAGATCCAGGACTTCGACGTTAGGAAGCTAAGTGGGAGGTCTAGTTTTGCATTTGGCAAGTTGCAGCTTCCTTATCTGTGAGATAACCCGATGCCTCTCCGGAGGATTTGCTGGCAAAACGAATGGAATCATCCTGGGGGAAGCATCCTTCTAAATCCTGGCATTTGGGGGTGAGAAAAGAGGAAACCAGAATTTGGGAGACACAATTCTCCAGCTTTCCAAGGCTGCATTGCATTGCAATCAAACACTACCAGAAGAGGCGGGCCGTGTCTGGGAGTGTGCGACGAATTCGGACAGGGTACAGTGAGGTGAAGTCGCCTAGATTCCAGGAGCAGCCCAGGAAAGGCTCGGCAGCCTCATCATTTCTTGTATTTTCCTCTCTCCTTCATTCCCAAGAGCACCTTGAATCAAATCTACTTTTTCATTTATTCAGAAGCTACTTGAGTTTTTAGAATGGAGCATAACATGAAAGGATCGCACCTTCTGTGGTTCCCATTGACCCTCAGATCCAGACCATTCTCAGACGGAGAATGCAACTCCATCCTGTGACAGACGAGGAAAGGTTTTAAAATCTGCTCTGGAGTATCTCAGTGGCCAAAGTGATGCAGGAATAAATAAATGGAAGAAAGGAGAAATGAATGGTGAGGGATGACATGAATGATACAGTCTAAGACTAGAAGGCAGAGAGATCCCTGTCTGCTGTTGTTTCCCTTGCAATTTCACTGAGTGTTGGTCTGTTTCCCGTGCAATTTCTCTCCTTCTCTGTTCACTCTTCTTCTAGGCGCTTCATTAAAGAACACTGCCCTTCCAGCGCTCCGCCCCTTCTCTGACCACGCCCCAAGGAGAGGGCCCGCCCCATTGCCCCAGCTCCTCTGAATGAATGGCTGTACAGCTGCTGTGCCGCTTCGGGCGCTGATTGGTTGCTCGGAGTGATGACGCGCGGCGGCTGCGGGCGGACGCAGGCGGGTGAGGCGAGCGGGCGGGGCGGGGCGAGGCGGGCAGGGGCGGAGCCGGGCTCCGGGGCGGGGCGCGGGCGCCGGGGGCGGAGGAGCCGGGAGGCGGGAGGCGGGAGGCGCCGGGCCGTTTAAGCGGCCTCCCGCCCGCCCCCAGCCGCCCGGTCTGGCCCTGGCCCTTTCCCGACCCCCGCGTGGCCCACTCCGGCCCTCCCAGGTCGAGCGGCTCCGCCGGGCTCCCAGGCGGCCTCCGGAGCAGCCCAAGCCCATGAGGGCCGCGCGCCGCGCCGCCGGCGCTGACGAGTCGGAGCTCCTGGCCCGCGCGGAAGAGCGGAGGATCAATGCGGTTCCAGAATCGATTCCAGCGGTGAGGAGCGCGCGCCCCCCGCCCGCCGTCCGCCCCGGGCCGGTCCCAGGGCGCCCCTGCTCGGGCCCCGCTGCCCACGCTGCCGTCCCCGGGGTCCGCGCCAGGCCGGGACCGGCCCGGGGCTCCCGCCCGCCGCCCTTCCACGGCGGAGCGCGCTGCGGAGCCGGGTGGCCGCTCGCGATCTGCGCACCGGGACCCGGCGCCTGCTGTTCCTTCTCGGCTTCCCCCGGGCGGCGGGTCTGCTGGCCCGACCCCGATCCCGGCCGGCCTCGCGCCAGATCTGAATTCCCGAGCTCCAGCCTAGCGCCGCCCCGACTCCTCGGACCTGAGTGCTGGCCTCCATCCTTTCACTCCGGGTTTTAGGGACCCTCCCCGGGGTTGGGGTTGCAGCTGCCCCGGCGAGGAAATCGGTCCTCGAGCGAGGGTAAGATGGCCCGGGTCCTTCAGGTGTTTCTTCCGTGAACCGCCCTAGCAACAGAGAAACTGAGGCAGGCACCTTCTGCCCCAGCCTCTCCTGAGGTGTAGGGGCCCCGCTGGTCTCAGGGTTCGAGCCCCACGCGCTGCTATTTTGGACTCTGCCTAGAATCAGGCTAGCATTCGGGTGGAGAGACCTGCTGTTGGGGTGCCGGGGTTAGGAAACCGAGCGGAGGAGGAGCAGCGGAGGCGCCACCGGAAGGCAGGCGGGTCGCGGGCGAGCTGGTGGGAACCGCGGGCTTGGGGCCAGCCGAGCCTCCAGCCTCCCTGGGGCTCTGCCCACCAGCAGTGGATGGACGCTGTTGGCCGAGCTTCCAGAGGAAGCCCCGAGCCTTTGTGTTCCGCTGAAGTGGGTGAAAGTTCATCTGTCCTGTGTTTGTGGGAACTCTCCATCCCTTTGTCTGACCTGCAGACGTCAGACGTCCTGCTGCCAGACCTTCCTCGCCAGCAGGCTTCGTGTGCGTGCGGTGGCGAGGAATTGGGAAGAAATGCCTGAAATCTCCCAGGGAAGTTACTGCTGTGCTTTCAGATACTGCTTTTTATTTCAAAATGCCTATGCTTTTCTTTCCACTCCTCTTTACTTAGCTGTCCACGCACCCATTACGTGTATCATACCGCCTCCAGTCCCCAAAGGTGAAGGGACCCACAGAATCAGAGAGTCCCGTAGTCTGTGCCATCGGGGAGAGCAAACAGCCTGCGGAGCTGGATTGGCGTCTGAATGTTGCTCATCATTCGGGGTGTTGAAGGCCTGGCACTGCTCCTCAAGAAGGAAGCGCAGACTGATAGCTTTAAGGGAAGCATGGCGCCCGGGGCTCGGAGCCTGCTGTCAGGACTGAGGCCCGAGGGGCTGAATTCATGGTAGAATGGAACCCTGGGTCAGGCGCCGTCAGCGAGGCTGCGTGCGTGCGGGTTTGTTTGATTTGCTTTTCCATGCCTGCACATCTGTGCTCTTCCTGTTTTTACAGAGCAGGGGCTGTCCTCAGTGAAATCACCTCTCCCCTATTTGATTAAGAGTTTGCATTTCTCTTCCACCCTTTCGAATTCTTGTACAAAAAGAAAAAAGAGGAGCCAGCTTTATTTTTGCACAAACAAGAAAACAGAATTAAAAGAAAGGGAAAAAATACCCGCTCAGCTAATGGCGCTGCCTTGTTTTTGCTGGGCAGTAATTTCTCTAGTCACTAGCACCACTGTCATGTGATTTGGACTCTTATTCATTTAGAAATTTAAAATGCAGGCATCTTCTTTTGGTGTAGCAAAGACCAATTTTTCTCAGGGCTGTACTTTATTGCACTCCGTCGATCTTTATCAATTTTTATTGGTGACATCTAGATCTCTCCTGGTTTTTTGTTTGAAGATTTGCATGATGCTATAATTTCCTGTTTCTCTAGAGAAAGATTAGAGAGCTATTTCTAGATTGGGAATCTATTCCAGTAGATTGGAAGGCCATTTCTAAGCATCAATTTGAAGTTGGAAATAAAGCCTGCAAATAAAAAGTAACATGACCAGAATGTCCTGATTTTTGAGATACTCACAAGTTAGAATGTTGAACATACTATCCTACTTTTTCAAGCTGTGTTCTTTATACACCTTTCTGAACATTGGCTGTAGTCACAGGTAGGCAAGTCACAGAGGAACTATCGAAAGAGGCACACTGCCCTCGAGCTGAACTGTTTACCAAGCTGATCCTGATGAGTATCTCAGGACTCCACTGAGGAGCATTTGACTACAATAACTACATTTAATTAGGCTATGCTTTGTAGCTTTGTCCAAGTTTCCAGAATACCTTGCTGGTGTGTTCATAATGGAAACTTGATGATTATTGTGGTTGCGGGTCAGCATCCAGAGTTGTGCCATTTTAATGGAGGAAAGCTAGAAAGCAACCTGCTCTCCTAAGAGGAGGGCTTCACGCCATCATAGCTTCTGGAGAAGTCCAGGCTGTGAAAAGTTCCACTCTGACACAGCATATTTTCCTTCTCTCTTTGTCCCTTTCACAGTGGAGTCTCCCAGGACACTTAAGCACACATGCACATACCCAGTCATTCTTTCCTCTTCACGGCCTTTCTGCCTGATGATAACAGCTAGATTTCATTGAGAGCCTGTTTGTGCCAGGGTGCTGGATGGGTACTTGGGTATCCCTTAGCTCATCCTTAATCATAATCCGGAAAGACATACATTTCATAACCATTTCATAGAAGAGCAAGCAGGTTTGGAGAATAACAGGCCCCAGCTAGGGAGGGGCAGACCCATGAGTTCAGTTTCATGTCTCCGTCTCCCACCCTGGCTACTACCTCGCTCTTTCTTCCTGCCTGCACTTCGCCTTCACGTTCAAGGGAAAGGACGCCGTGCCTCAGCTTCATCTTGCTGGCCAGTGGTTGGCATTAAATTGGAATGTATGGGAAAGCAGCTAGTGGAAAACTGGGAAGTCTTTCAGAGCTGTGTGTTGTCCTTTTTCGTGTGTTCTTATCATGAGATTCAGAATTCCTGGGCTCCAACACTACCTATTTCTTCTATATATAAAACCTGCTGAAATCCCAGTGAAACTAAATTGACTGGCATATTTTTCTGTTAAAATGGTTCAGCAGTCACTCGGCCGTCTCTTTTTGTTCATTCATTCATCGGGTATTTACTAAGCTTCACCTGTAAGCTGGGCTTGGTGTTGGAAATAAAATGGTGAACAAAACAGCCTTCATAGACTTCATGTTAAAATGGGGAAGATGAAATGCAAAAAGAAGCTTGAAAATTGCTACTAGATATGATAAGGGCTGTGGCTGAGTGGGGAGGGATGAAGTCCTAATTTAGCTAGGAGGGTGTGAAAAGTCTCTCTCAACAGGTGATTTTTGATCTAAGCTTGAAGGATGGGCAAGAAGAGAGCAAAGCATGCTGGGGAAGAGGGTGCTAGGCAGAGATAAAGAGCTCGCCCATGCCTTGAGGCAGATAAGACCTGGTCTTGTAGACTGAGCAGAAAGGAGGTGGCATAGGCTAGAGGGTAGGGAGAGGAAAGTGGCATCCTGAGGAACAGTGGAAACAGCCCATTTTGGGCTTACCTGCCAGGCATGGAGAAGAGTGTCCTGAAGCACTTTGGGTCACAGCTGTGTGAGGTGGTCTGTGTATGTGTGTGTAGGATGTTGTTTTTGGAACTGACCTGGCTTGTGTGTACTAGGCAAGTATCATTACTACTGAACCATATAGCATTAGCCCTTGTTTATTTTATTTCTAATTTTGAGGCAGGGTTTAATTTTCTCAAGCTGATCATGAATTTAAGATCTTCCTGCTTCAGCCTTTGATTAGTGGGTTTATAGGCATGTGCTACCATGCCTGATGTGAACTAGTTTTAATAAACTCTTGTTGCTGTATAAAGAAGAAAATCTACAGCAAATCCAGTTGAGAGGTTATATTTTCACAGACTCGAGATATTGGTGTATTGATTGGAAGTAGAAACTGTGCAGTTTCAGAGCAGTGGACTGATTTTGAATGTAACATTGACAATACTTGAGCTTGAGGAAAGAAGAACACAGAGGAATCGACAGTTGAGGATCTGGTCTGGTGGTAGGTCTCTTGGTTCTGCTGGTGGATTGCTAAGGCTCATCCTTAACTTCTTTTCCTCCTTAGTTGGGAAATTTTCTCCCTATGGGAGTGGGTGCATAAGGACACTGGGCAAGGGGGACGTGGGAGAGAGGTTGGAGGTGAGGCAATGGATGAATAAACCCTGTCTAACTAGTAACTTTAGTATGTGTGGCTTCAATTCCCGGGACTAAGTCAGCTTCCTTCAGGTCCTCTGCAGCAGGCCCATTACCTTTTTCAGAGCACTAGGTAGCCCCAGGTTACTCCACCTGAAGTGGAGATGACTTCCACAAATAGCACCTGAACTTTTCTCTTTTCTTGTGAAGTGGGAGGACTTTAGGCTCCTGTGTGGGAGTTTATTTGCATTTTACCTCTACTTTTCCATTTAGATCATAGAAGTGATTTCTTCAGAAGGCTGTGGAGGAGGCCTGATTGCATGCTGACAGATCAGAGCAAAATGGAAAAATTACATTATAATTTCCCAGCAGAACAATCATGCTGTCTATCCCACTGAGCCCCAGACATTAAAATGTCACAGGATAGTTCCTCTCACCTTTTCTTACAGTCCAAGTCTTGCACCATCCATCAAAAAAGATTGCCTTAAGTCACTAGAATGGGCCATTTTTCTTTTTTAAACAGTCTCTTGAGTTTAACCTGAATTAGTTCAGCTGGGCATTGCCTAAGCTGCCCAAAACCTAACCACTCGGCTTCTTTGCTCGTGGGAGACAATATGAAAATCTGTCCCTATTGTTGCATAATGGCCCAGCTACTTTTAGATTGGGCTGCCAGAGTTATAAATTGCTGTTTTAGTGTGCAGCCTGGTAGTGGGCAAAGAAACCCTACACATTGCATCCTCCACAAGGGCACTTTAATCTAACCCCGTGCATGTTGGGCCCGCACCCTTCACTCTGGCATTCCTGCTGTCCATAGCTTTGTGGTTATATCTCAAGGTACTGACGTGGTAGAGCCTCCAGTGCTCAGGACATTCATAAAGCCTTCTTCCCAAGAGGGTCATTATTTTTCTTTTCACTAATAAGGACTGTATAGCAACACTCTTGTCCCTTAGGAAATAAGTGAAATTATTGAAAAAAATGTTAAGGGAGAAAAGATGCTGCTTGACATTATTTATCTGTGTACAAAAATAACTTGGATAAATTTGGAAGCTGCTAGCTGTAGATTTCTCTAGACAGTTTCAAGTCATCTGTTGGATTACAGTCAGTCAGCAGCTATGCTTTAGAATTTTATTTTGATTATCTAAGCCATTGGTAGTCCCAGAGAAATACCTTCACTGTCCCAAATTTATCTCATATATCACTGGAGCCATGTTACGGGGTTAACAGGTACTGCGGTGTATTTTTATTTGTCTGATTGAAGGGTAACAGCCCCTTCTTAATCAGGAAGGCATTGCTGGCTAGCCCTGAACTTGTAAACTTGGCACAGTTCAGAACTGCTTGGTTGTGTGTGTTAGCCAACTTTTGGCACATAGCTCTGCCATTTTGTCAGCCTGGTACTATTTTCCATCAGGTCAATGGATAGTGCATGAGTAGCGGAGAAATCATCAGTGGTAAAAAATACCCTCCTCCTCCAAATTAGTTGGAGCAAAAGGATAATTGATTGTATAAAGGCTGCTACAGGTTGATCCGTAGGGACCTGAGTGCTCTGGGGCTTCTTTTACCTGTTCGTTTCTCGGTGGCTGCTTCTTTGCGTTTTTATTCAAACAGTAGCTTTTCTCTATCTTCTGAGAAGAGTCCCTCGGGAAACCTGGGGTAGGTGTGGGTGTGAGTGTGAGTGCGCCTTGTGGGAGGCATTCTGGTCTGAAACAAGACTGCTTGCAGTTGGGCCGGGGAGTTAGCTCACTGGTTCCGGCGCCTGTCTTACAAGCGCAAGGGCCCGGGTTCGATTCCCCGGTAACCACATAACAATACTGGGTGTGGAGACCCACACCCAAGCAGCAACCAGTACCACATACCACAGTGCCGGGCGTGGTGGCTCACGCCTGTAATCCCAGCACTCGGGAGGCAGAGGCAGGAGGATTG
>PVIR01035514.1:0-16439 GCA_004026965.1 Petromus typicus | reverse complement strand
CGGGGAGTTAGCTCAGTGGTTCCGGCGCCTGTCTCACAAGCGCAAGGACCCGGGTTCAATTCCCCGGTAACCACATAACAATACTGGGTGTGGAGACCCACACCCAGCAGCAACCAGTACCACATACCACAGTGCCGGGCGTGGTGGCTCACGCCTGTAATCCCAGCCCTCGGGAGGCAGAGGCAGGAGGATTGTGATGTGAGTTTGAGGCTGAGCTGAGGGCCAGCCTGAACCACAAATCAAGACCCTGTCTCAAAAAAAAAAAAAAAAAAAAAAAAAACCTAAAAAAAAAAAAAAAAAAGATTCCCAGACTTTGCTGCCCCTTCTCTACTGCCGAATGCCACCGTGTGGGCCATTCATACTCTGTGGGATTTATGTACAGTGGCTTTTAAGTATCTCAATGCCCGTTTCCCTTCTCCATCAGTTCTCACTGCTCTGAAATTCAAGACTCATGCTGAGTGTTTGCTGAGCATGGCCTGCAATTTTGCTTCGGCCTCTGGCAGGCCTGTGTATGACTGTGACTGGATGGGCTGTGTGGAGCTATTCTGGGCTGCAGCAGGTTAGGACAAGTCTGAAGATAACGCATGACATTTGGCTCAGAGATGCGCTTGTACACTGAAAGAAATGTGCAAGTTGTATGGCTTCAGGTACCTGACGCCTGATGATTTTCCTTGTTTGAAGGATGATTCCTTCCAAATGAGAGGCATTCACCACCCCATGACGTTCTAGATTTTCTGGATTTTTTGAATGCGTACTTCAGCTAACCATGCAAAAACACTTAGCTCTACTAGGGATCACTGGTTTCCTTTATGCATAAAGAGAACTCCATTGAGGACTCATTTTCAAGCCCACTTTTTCAGCTGAAATGCTTTTGGTGTTGTTGTTCTGGGTTCCTGGTTTCTGTGACAGTTGTAAGGCTCTCTGGAGTGTGAAAACTTCCAGAAAGTAACCTCACCCTCTGCCTCAGAGAGCTGTTTCACACCTCAGACCAGGCTTTGTAAAACCGGAAGTACATGCAGCTTTTCCGGCCTGAAATTGCCATTGTTGCCAGGAGACAGAGATGCCACGACTTTGGTATCTGGACTGTACCAGCTCAGAAAAGCAAAACATACCAACAGGATGGCCAGACTGGACACTAGGGCTTTTAGCAGCTTCGGCTATGAAAGACAACAGAGTCAGCACTTGTTGTATATAGGCAATCTGGTGAAAATACACTGTCAGAAACAGCCTGTTGACTCATTGGCAGCCAACAAGGAGAAGAATGCCCTGTGCATCCTTGCTTGGACATTACCCTTGCAAGTAGATGGTCTGAACCCTGAAGGCAGAGAGATCAGATAGTCAACCTAGAAGATGGGCTTCCTGTCAAGATTCTCATTTTTGTTTTTCACATATAAATAAGCAAATGGGATTAGTTAACCATCCCGGGGGTCTTTCATTCTTGTTTTCAACTTCTCAACAGGCACACATTGTCAAATCGTTTCCTAGAACTTCTCCGCAAAGAAGTCAGTGAAGCTTTTCTTTCCTTTGCCACCTCCTTCTTTTCCTTTCTGTCCAACCCTGCAGTGAACTTCTCATTACATCTCTTATCATGATAATTCCAGAAATAACATCTACCTTTTCTTTGCTGCCTTTTATCTGAGGATTCCCACTGCGCTGCTCTGGCAGTGCAGCTATTCAGCAGCCCACCTCCAGCCCAGCATTGCTCTGCTTCTGGGTCACAGGGGGAAAGCACTGGACGTGTAGCTTTAACCTTTTTGTTTTTTGAGAGGAAGGGAGAGTTGCAGAAAAGAGGTGGCAGAATTGCGTAACCCATTTTTGGTGTGATTTCTGACAAAATAATCAAGCAGTAAGTTCTTCATCGGGCTCAACATATAGAAATTCTTGTGCAAAGGAACCATAGATCTCTACGATAGAAAAAAGAAAGATGAACAGTTAATCTTACCAATCAGTGATCATAGACAAAACTTGCCTGCTGAGAGTGCAGGGAGACACTGATTTGAAATAGTTAACATGAAGCCACAGTCTTGTGAGAGCTGCTGCCACGTACACTTGATGAGCAGGACAGAAGTGTTTTGGGGTCTCACCTGACACCGTGCGCTTCTACTGCAATTACCATCTTCTCCTTGTTGGCTGCCAATGAGTCAACAGGCTCCGTTTCTGACAGTGTATTTTCACCAGGTTGCCTATATACAACAAGTGCTGACTCTGTTGTCTTTTGTAGCCAAAGCTGCTAAAAAAATACCATTGCTGGCACCAAGTCCAGCAAGTGGGCTCTTAATTTACTGATGTCTTTGATGCGTGTCGCAGAAGATCTAGCTCTCCCTCCCTCTCTGTCTCTGTCTCTCTCTTTCTGTCCCCCGTACCCTCTTTTGAGTTTCCTCCTCCCTCACCTGGCTTCCCTTCTGTCTCTCTTACCATTTACTCTTTCTCCATCTGTAGGGTCTGATTTATTGGTATTCTCCAGCTTTGCATTCCCAAGGCTCCGCTCTTCTCACAAACCCATCTACATAGAATTCATGGGCAGTACCTGCCTAGGAACCATCACTGTCCAGTTGGTATGCCTGCCATTTCCTCCTGGCCCTGAGTGTAGAGGTCCAACCACTGTCTTCACAGCCTTTACTTTTACGTCCCATGGAGACCACATCCTTTCATACTCAAAAGTAAACTTGTTGTCTCTCTAGTGTGCTTCTCCTCTCACATTGACCCTGGCACCACCATCTACCAGTTACCTGGGTCTTCAGTCAGTTCCTCTTCCTCATCTCTCCATCTCTCACATCTGTCTCTTTCTCTTCTCTTTATTTGCTCACTAATTGCCTTTGCCATTGATTGTACGGATTACTGCAGTTGCCTCCTTCCTCTGACTCTGATGTAGCCCTAGTCTAATCGATCCCCCGTGATGTCAGATGGAACCTCTTAAACATAAAATGATTCATGTGCTCCCTGACTAGGACTCTGCGGTAGTGCCTCAGTGACACCAAGATGAAACCTTGAGGGAGCTTTGGTATTTATTTCTGTCTCTAAACACCTGCTTGCCTCTTCACTCTTCTTTTCTGTCATTTTTCAACTTATGCATGAGAATTTCATTGCAGAGCCATACATAGCACTTGAGGTCCTAGCTATTTAGAAGGCTGAGGCAGGAGGATCACTTAAGCACAAGAATGCAAGACCAGTCTGGGCAACATAATAAAAAAAATTTTTTTTAAAGTTATTTGAATCTGTCATAATCTTACCTCCTTCCATAGAAATGTTTTGTTTTGTTTTGTCTTGTTTGGTGTAGAAAGGGTCACTTTTCCTTTCTCCTTCAGACCTTTCTGCTTGGCTGATCCTTAATGACTCATCAGGGGTCAGTTCAGTGTTATCTGCTCAGGTAAACTTTCTCGACTTCTCTGCAGTCCCCATCAGTAGCTGATTGTGTGTTTTCTCACACTGACTGACATACACACACTGTCGGTCAGCACTCTGTATCTCCAGGGACTGCATCTAGCAATTCAACCACCCACAGATCAGAAGTATTTGGAAAATAATCTGTACTGAACATGTGCAGACATTTTTCCTGTCATTATTCCCTAAACAATGCAATATAACTATGATGTATGGAGCACTAACATTGTATTAAATAGTATAATAAGCTAGAGGTGATTTTCAAAGAAGAGGATGTGCATAAGATCCTTGCAAATACTATATTATTTTATACTAGGCATTTGAACATCTGTAGATTTTGTTATCCAAGGAGGTTTTGGAACTAGTTTCCCATGAATACCGAAAAGCACAAACGAAACCTTTAGCCTCTAGATTACTAATTCAGGATGCAACCTCGAACATAGCAAATGCTCAATAGACATTAAATGAATGTGCAAATGAAATTCTGAATTATCTCATTTAATCCTAATGACATCCCTCTGGGTAAATGCTATCCAAATTTTACAGATGAAGAACCGAGATCTGGAGAGGTTAAGTAACTCGCTTAATATACAGATATCAAGGGATGGAACTGTGGCGAACCTGCCTGGACCTTGTGGATGTCAGCATGGAATAGTACAACAGTTTCTGTCCACTAGCACTCCAGCTCAACCTCTGCTACCAGATGGTTTCTAGCTAGGTTTTGAGAAGCATCGGAAGAGTCCATAGGAAGGAGCATAGGGAAAACGGACACTGAATGAGGGAAATCGGCCAGAGATTCTGAAGCCTGGTGAGATGGATAGGAAATCATGGAAGCTTTTTTTTTTTTTTTTTAGGTTTTTTGAGACCAGGTCTCGCTTTGTAGTTCAGGCTGGCCCTGAGCTCAGCCTCAAACTCACATCACAGCAATCCTCCTGCCTCTGCCTCCCAAGTGCTGGGATGACAGGCATGAGCCACCACACCTGGTACTGTGATATGTGGTACTGACTGCTGCTGGGCATGAGTTTCTACGTCCAGTATCATATGTGGTTACCGGGGGATTGAACCGGGGGATTGAACCGGGGTCCTTGCGCTTGCAAGACAGGCGCCAGAACCACTGAGCTAAACCCCCGGCCCTGGAAGCTTTTGTTTCAATCCCTGAATGTCTACTGCTGCCTGAGACATCATTACTAGCCAGGTAACATTCACGGATCTTTCATTTTGTCTTGGCTCATCAGAGGGTATAAATCTAGTAATACCACTTTTTTCTTTTCCTTATTACTAGGGATTGAACCCAAGGAACATTGACCTAGCTGCATCTGTACCCCATTTGATATTTATTTAGTTAGTTTGTTAGTTGTATTTTTGAAACAAGATCTTCTTAAGTTGCTCACACTGAACTCGAACTTATATTCTCTTGCCTCAGCTTCCCGAGTCACATGCAACACCACACCTGGCATAGTGCCATTTTAAAAATGAAGTATACATGGAGGTATCTTTCTTTCTTCTTCCTCTCCTCTCAGTTTTGCTTCTCCCTTCAAAAAGAAATTAAACTTGTTAGGTTCTTTAATTGCACTAGGTTGAAAACAAGGTGTTGGCAGCCTACCTGTCCAGTCATGGCTGGGGCTGCCTTTGATGACCACATTCCTGCCTGTACCTGAGGATGGAACAATGCTCAAGACCAGAGGTTATGTCTGGATGCTGCCTTCTTCCCTTTCACCTTCCTGGATCCACTTGCCTTTTCTCCTCACATGAGTCAGGTCTTCTCATCCCTTCTCTTTTCTCCTAATGCCTGGAGTGCACCTCCCACTGGGGGTTAGGAAGTCTCGGTCTGAGACTTCCTTCCAAAAACATGCTTTCGTCATCCCTTCTGTCCTTTTCCTCTGACATGGGTGTGTCTACTTCAAACTAGCCTCACCCTGATTCAGTGAAAAGAGCCCACGCACAGGTCTGTAAGGTCCAAAGGCAGAGAGCAAGAGGATACCTTCAGGTTAAATGGCCTTTTCTAACACAACTTTTACCAAAAAGTTGTGCATGCATTTATTCCCTCAAAAAAACAGTCAGTTTCTGTGATAGACTACGAACTGATCTATTACACTAGCATGAAGACTCATTAACAAAGAAACACAAGTCTTGGTCCTTCTGGAATATCCAGTTCGGCTGGAGAGACAGAGGATGTTGGAATCAAGTAAATTGTACAGTATCTTAACTAGAAATAGGTGCTGAAAAGAGTGAGCAAAGCAAGGAAGGAAGGAAGAAAGGTCGTGAGAAGGGTGTTGACATTTTAGGTAAGGTAAGCCAGAAAGATTGCATTGAGGAATGGATTAGGAGCTTGTAAATGGAATACTTTTCCCCCTCATTTTCTTGAGATATATTCCTTGTTCAGAGTTCCAGAGGAAAGAAAGGAGTGGCTGGTAGCTTTCTGAGCTTTTATGCTTGTGATTTCATTGGGAAGGTAAATAAACACACATATAAAAGAAATTACTTGTCGTTTTATTGAGAATTTGCATGTTAAAGTCTTATCATTTTGGCCAGGTGTACTGGTGCATGCCTGTAATCCCAGTACATGGGAGGCTGAGACAGGAGAATTCTGTGAGCTTGAGGCCAGCCTGGGCTACATAGTGAGTTCAATGTCAGGCTATAAATTATATAGCTAGACCTTGTCTCAAAAAAACAAACAACAAAAACACCACATGGCCAAGGAAGGTATTTCATGTCAGATTGGTGTCTTGTGGAAGGATGGAATTCCTGTTGCAGGCGGCAGAAGAGCAGGCTGAGGGCAAGATAGTGCCAGGCGAGGAGAGGAGCACGTAGCTGGGTGTGAGGAGGACATGGACAATGTTTTAACAGAGAGGAGCTTCCACGTGGAAGAGTAGAAGCAATGAGAAGCCAAGTTGGCCCAGGATTTGGGAGAGATGAAGCATCTACAGTTACACTAGGAGGCCTTGACCATTGGGCCAAGGGATTTTTATTTCTGTTTTACTTGCAAGAACAGAAAAAGTACTATTTACAGCAACAACAAATTGGAAGAAGGTGAAGTGTGCATTGTGTCCATCTCAGCGTGTGATTCAGGACAGGTGCTCAGGGGTGTCCACAAGGGCTTCGCTGGAGGGAAATGCTGCTTCTCTAAACAGCCTCGGCCATGGGTGTGGTTTGTAAACAGATGCTTACGTATTTTTTGCTGACACAGAAACATTTTTAGCATAACAAATGTGCTTAGAACGTGTATCTCCAATCTTTTATTTTACACATGAGGAAACGATATGGCCAGATTTGTGGGATTTCTCTTCCAGATTATTCCCCAAACAGCTTCTTCTGGACACATTTCCCCCCAAACAGATCATGTGTTGTACCTCATGTGATCTGCTATGAAAAGCTACTTCCCGTCAAGGTTGCCATTTCACCATCTCCAGCCACTAATTGCACATTAGAAAAATGTGAGCTCCAAAATTCCTATAGTAAGGAACGTTTTTTAACTCAGTAGTAGGCTTTCTCTGGACAGATTTTCCTAAGACTTGGTTGTTTATTTATTTTATTTTTGCTAAGCCCCTCTCATCTTGTAGAATTGGTCTTAGCCATCCATCCTCAGTTACTGGCTGCCTGTTTTGTCTCTGTGGCAAGGAAGATGGATAAGTCAGAGGCATTTGAGGAAAACCTAAAATAATCCAGGACAAAAAAGCAGTTGGGAAGAAGACAGCTGTCCTCCTCTTACCTTCCCTCTTCTCCATCTGCCTCCTCACCGTCATCCCTTCTTTCAGACAGTTCCTGTCTGCAGCTCGTCGTGCTCCAGTCACAGCTGCATTGTCCTGCTTATTCCTGACAGCTTCCTTGTGAGGTCAGTAGATCACTGCCTCCAGTTGAGGGTGTCCGTCCACAGGGAGGTTGCCCAACACCTCAGGATCCATGCCTGGATTCCATGATTTAAATGAAGATATGGACTCTCCGAGAAACCTCACAATAAAGTTCCTCCACTTCTGGCGCCTCTTCAGTACCTCATTTTGCATGTAATTTAGTTTTCCTTGAGTAGATCAGGAGACCCTCCAGTCAAGGGTTTGTTCCCCATACTTGGACATCCTTATTCTGCCGCTGCCAGTGAATACCTTTTGCTTGGACAGTGAAGATGGTCAAGTCCATGGACTTCATATTCCTTTTCCTCTGGATCCTGGCTGCTGTCATAGGAAGGGATTGCAGTAAATAAAGTCTTTCATCAGAAAAGAGACTGCTTTCTCCATGGCAGTGGGAAAGAATATGATATGTTACGAATTCTTATAGCAAATCACAGCCTGTCCCTTGAGCCTGTCACATCTGCAGATGGGTCTCAAAAGTGACTCAGTGTCACCCAATGGATTGCATTAGGATGAGAGTGGCTGTGCCTTTGGCTGCTCTCAGTTTCAAAGAAGCAGATTTCAAAATCCTAAAACATTATTGCATTAGTCACGTTTCCACTTCTGGGACAAAGTACTGTACCTGACATATACAGCATAAAGGAGAAGTCATTTACTTTGACTTACAGTGCAGCAGTTTCAGTCAGTGGTCAACTGGCTGTAATAAAGAAAAAGAGGTAGAAGGGCGTTTAGAGGACACTTGCTCACCTCCTAGCAAATGTAAGCCAGGAGAACAGGAAGAGAAGAAAAGAAGGGGCAGGACAGGATATACCCATCCAAGACTTACTCCCATGACGTGTTTTCTCCCCCTGGCCCCCCCCTTCTAATACCCCTTTCATCTATGGACTCATCCATGGACGAATCCACTGATGAAGTTAGCACCCTCACGATCCATTTACTTCTCTTAACCGTACTTCTGAACGTGGCTTCATTGGGAATCAAGTCCTCCATACAAGAGTCCTCAGAGCACTTCCTGTCTGAACAGGAAGTTCATAGTTATTTAGCTACTGACATGGGTGCTTCTCTGTGTTCTCTGGATTGCATAGATTCTGGGAGGGTGAGAGCAAACTCAGCCAGCTTCTGTCACAGCGCTCCCTGCTGGATCTGGCACAGAACAGACTCTCAGCTGTCCAGCTCCTTCTGAAACTGTGTTTAGAAATTGAACATTATGATGGACTACACAGAGCTTGGCTTGATACTGCTCCCTTTCTGCACCCATGTAATTTGGCATGTCAAAATTTTGATACACCTAGTTTATTATCGTTCCAATAATTTAACCGAAGCACATATTAAATACAGTCCAGGTCTGCCCAACAGCAGACAGGTCCAGCCAACCCTAACCAATGGAATTTCAGCCTTTATAACCCACATCAAGCCAACAGCCCCTTAGTTATCTGAACCAATACTCCCTGACTCGTCAAGCCCAGAGTTAGCCTGCTCATAGCATTCTTTCATCCAACCACACCCATAATGTTGAAATGATGCTGCAGAATTCATTGTAACTAGGCATTATGAGAGCTTTTTATTAGTCTCAGAGTTTTGCCTCTGTGGAATTCCTAGAGAGACTCATTACTGTCCACTCCTATTGGTAGCATTCAGTTAAAAATGGCAATTAAGGGACCAGAGAGTTAGCTCAGTGGTTCCAGTGCCTGTCTCGCAAGCGCAAGGACCGGGGTTCGATTTCCCAGTAACCACATAACAATACTGGGTGTGGAGACCCACACCCAGCAGCAACCAGTACCACATACCACAGTGCCGGGCGTGGTGGCTCATGCCTGTAATCCCAGCACTCGGGAGGCAGAGGCAGGAGGATTGTTATGTGAGTCTGAGGCTGAGCTCAGGGCCAGCCTAAACCACAAAGCGAGACCCTGTCTCCAAAAACCTAAAAAAAAAAAAAAAAAAAAAAAAATGGCAATTAATATATTGAGAGTACTGGCACATGCCTGTAATCCCTGAACTCTGGAAGGCTGAGGCAGGAGGGTGCCAAATTCCAGCCAAATCTGAACATCTTCGCAACTTAGGGAGACTGTCTCAAAATATTTTTTTAAATCTTTAAAAGACCTGGGGATGTGGCTCAGTGGGAAGGCCCTGTGTTTAATCCCCAGTGCCGCAGGAAAAAAAGAGGCAGTTAGTAAAGAAGCAAGTATGGAAGGCAAGTGTATATTAGAAAACTGTTGACCTTTGGGGCTTTGGGGTCATCTAAGTTTAAATCTAAGTTTTGTTGCCTACTGGCTGTGTGACCTTGAATAAAACTGAGTTACTTCTCCATGGCTTGGCTTCCTCTTTCATAAAACAATATTTTGTCTTAGTTTTTATTGTTGCAGAGGAAATTTTCACAAAACCAATGGCTAAAGTAGTACATATTTCCTCTCCTGCAGTACATGGGGTGAGGAATCCAGGTCTTTGGGTGGGTCCTGCATCCAGGGTCTTACTGTACTCTGGTCCAGCCATCAGCCATATTTCTTGCTCATCTGAAGGCTTATGTAAGAAGGAACTTCCTTCCAAGCTCATACTTTGTTGGAAGAATTCATTTACACGCAGCTCTTTGACCGGTTCCTGGTGAAGTTTGGCTGAAGCACCCCTGAGCTTATAGGGGGTACACAGAGTTCGTGGCTGCGTGGTCCTCTCCACAGGCAGTTGACAAGGTGCAGTTTTCTCTTTCAAGGCCAGCAGGAGACTGATTCTCAGACACTAAGAAGAAATCTTATGTAATACAATATCGTCGTGGAGGTGACATCACATTACCTTTACCAAAAAAAAAGGTAAACTGATTAAGAGAGTGACATCAGGTTTACCGTGTCCTACTGGTTGAAAGCAAGTCACAGTGGCAATAATTAGGATGCGTGTACCACTGTTTTTTTTTTGGTTACAGTGAGGACTCAAGGGGCTGATCTATCTATGTACAATATATAAAAGTACCAGTTCGGGGCCGGGGAGTTAGCTCAGTGGTTCCGGCGCCTGTCTTGCAAGCGCAAGGGCCCGGGTTCGATTCCCTGGTAACCACATACCATACTGGGCATGGAGACTCACGCCCAGCAGCAACCAGTACCACATACCACAGTGCCGGGCGTGGTGGCTCACGCCTGTAACCCCGGCACTTGGGAGGCAGAGGCAGGAGGATTGCTGTGATGTGAGTTTGAGGCTGAGCTCAGGGCCAGCCTGAACCACAAAGCGAAACCCTGTCTCAAAAAACCTAAAAAAAAAAGTACCAGTTCTCTACTGTGTGCTAGACACACGAGGCAGATGGTCTGACAGACTTAGAGAAGAACCAAAAGTAAAGATGGAGTTAGCACAGGGAAAATGAATAACAAAGGGAGAGCTGAGCAGGGAGAGGCAGATGCTTCTGCTCGTAGCCTGTCATTAGAGAGATCGCGTGCATTTTTTTTTTTACTTTGCTCTTTATAATTTTAGGGGGAGGAATTTGCCAGCGTTAACCTCTCATCATTTGCTTTTGTACCAGCTTCTTGTTTCTTATTCCGTGTAGCAGCCATCTCCCCCTTCATTCTCATCAGAAAGCACTGTCTGAGGACTTCTTAAAAGCTTTTAGTATCTTACAGTGACTTAGTAGAAGAATATAAATTTTTAAGGTGAAGTGATGTCTTTGTGTTTATTCTAATCATCCCTTTCAAATATATCTCTTTCCTTTTACTCCTTTCCAGATTTTACAACGAGGTCTATAGATTCTTCCCTTTTTGTCCCGGCTGTTCAGACATTTATTGATGTAGAAATTGCCTTGCAGGAAAATTCAAACGAACCAAAGAAATCCATGAATTGAAGGGGAGAAATGTCAGGGGAAGTCAGGGAAAAGAGTTAGTGACTGGTGTCCTTTCTCCTACCCGAAAGACTAAACTAGGGTCAAGTGGCAGAAAAAATGAAAAATGAAATTACGATTTAAGGAAGAAAAAATGAGGAAGGGTAAGAAAGAATTGGTCATCTAAAGAAATTAGCACTAAATACTTAACTTTTTATAAGTTAAATGATTATTTTTCAGACCTAGAGCCAAATATCTTTTAGAAAACAATTGGTGTGTTTTTCTTAAAGTTATTCACATATGCCCAGTGTAAGAAAATTTAGACTAACTTTCATCTCTAGGGGCTGAGCTATTGGTCATTTATTATTGACCAATAATAAATGATAATAATTGATAATAATAATAAATGATAATATTCATTATTAAAAAATGAATATTCCATGTGTGGTGAGCTATTTTAATTGAATCCTGCTAGAATTGTCTTTGGTAGAAAATACAAGTGAGAATAATCCAAGAAGACCAGGGGTTTATGCCATATGCAAGGTATTCAGAACTCTGTCCAACACCCAAGTTCAAACCCTTAATCTGTAAAAAACAAACTCTTTGAGCCTGTGCCATCACCAAAGCACCTTGAACATCAGCTTCCTCATTTTTTTCACGTGATAATTCTGTAATAAAAAAAAATATGAACAGCAGTGACATCACACACAAGAGAGTGATACCTTTCAGAGCACCTCACACATACCCAGCATTCAAAATGTTTGAGGATGCAGACAAGGGCTACATAAACAGATGAACATCTGGCTGATAAATTCTAGTCAATATGCAAATCTAATCTTACCCTTCTTTCTTCAATGCATTCAAAGTATATATATATATATGCAGTCATGACAAAAAGTATATGTAGTAATTTAGCATTGAAATAGTTAGACCCTTATTTAAGGGAAAATCACAGCTCCTTGTGTCTGGAAGGCACGTGTTCAGGGCCGTGAGGTCCAAGCCCTTGTTTTGCTGAGGGTTAAATCGAGGTATAGAAAGGTTAGGTGACTGTCCAGGGTGATTCCCTGGACTGAAGGGCAGAGATAGAACTGGAAGGATTCCTTCAAGTGGGCAGGATGTGCACATACCAGTGGTTCTGGGCAAGCATAGTGAAATGGTGACAAAAGCTACACAGATTTTTATTCAACATAATGAGGAATTTTTTTAAAAGTTGCATTTTGAGCAATGACTTTAATTTCAGTTGTAGGGAAGCACGTCTTTGAATTGCCAAAAAATGTCAGAAATTCTGTATGCGTGACCCCAGAGTCTGGATAGAGGCTTGATATTTTCTAATGTGAACTTCATTAAGTCACCTGCACTTGTTTTTCTCTTGACAAGTAAACACATAAAAATGGTGTCATATAGGCTTAGTCCTGGATCCACTTGTACTTGAGACTGTCATCCATGGCTTGGATACTGCAACAGCACACTCATTAAGTCGCAGATGAGACTGAATTTAAAGTGGAGGCTAAAGCCTTGGGGGATGCAATTAGAATTGGAAATGACCTCAACAAATTGGACAAGTAATCAGAAACTAACAGGATGAAGTTCAGTGAAGACAAGGGCAAAAAAGAAGTCAAAAACTCACAGAAAATAAACACAAGAAAAGTCTGCGACATGCGGACGGCAGATCAGGCTAAGAGCCATGGGTGAGGTGTGAGTAACAGGGCACCTGAAATGAATGTGATGTGATTATGTAGCAGCACTCACTGCAATGCCAACTGATGGTGTATTTGGAGCCCCTTATTTTCTAGGAAGGAGAACTGTGATTCTGATGTTTTTATACAAGGTTTACCCCTAAATCATTCTCGATACAATAGAATTGTGCCCAGCAAAAAAGGAAACTGTTTCAGGATCTAGTGGTTAATATTTCTCATAAATTTTTAACTTAGAATGTTAAAACTTTTAATATTAAAAAAACTCCACTGTTTTCTGGCTACCTGGATAGGTACAAAGTATTATCCTTGGCTGTTCATCCTGCGTAGTAGGCAGGCTCCTTCCCATCAGATGTTGGGTTCCTAGAGGGACAGGAAAGCATAGCCATTCTTTGGACCTTAGTTCCCTATTCTTAGTAAATTATTGTGGTCCATAAGTATTTCATATTATTGTTTAATATTATTGTTATTGCTGAGATACATGGATAACTTCATTTACATGCAACATTCTGTAATGCATAATTAATTCTCCTTAAAAGAGAACTCGGTAGAAGAGCGTAGGCTGTAAGAGAAATCCAGCCAAAGAGAAAGTAACACAGTGAGAAGGAGGAGTTCTGGGTAGTAGTGAAAGATGATGCTGATGGTTGAGAGAAGGTAGGTCTAATGACAGCATTATACAGACAGGACCAAAGTGGATTGTTTCTGTCACTTATGAATATCTTCCTGCCATACAGTTGTGGAAACTATCTAATTTAGGTTATCTACTGTGTATATAAGTGATGATGTACATCTACAGATGAAGATAATGTGGGCAAGGGCAGATGTCTACCTATCCAACAGCCTAGGAAGTTGTTCAGGTTTGTATGACTTTAGTCATACAACCCAATTAATTTGCCTCAAAAAGAATAAGAATGTGAGAAGAGGTAAAGCATAACATATGGAGAAAGTAATGGGAAACGAAAGTGAAATGGATGGAGAAAGAAGAGGATGAAAAGAGATAAGAAGTGGAGGACAGAGAAAAAGGAAATTATGGTGAAAAGAAACAGGTAAGAAATAAACGCTACCATGAAAGGAAGGATGTGTGACTCCCCCACAAGAGGCCCGGTTGGTTCTGTAAGAGTTCACCTAGCATTGCTCAGCGCATCTGTCCTCCCTGTTACACTGGATCCGACTGAGTAGAGCAGGATTTGCAGGAGGCACAAAGAACTTTCAACATCTTTTGGAAAATGAGAGAATGATTGAAAGGGCAGTAAACAGAACACACATGGCAACTTGAAAGGAAATGGGACATTGAACATTGAGAAGTGACTCTTAAATGGCTTTCAAGTACAAACAAAAAACTATTAACACAGTGATCAATGAGAATGGCTGGATGTAACAGGTTTTGGAGTCTGCCTCCTCAAGTGACTGCTTTACTACCCCGACCAGTGCAGAATCCTCTTACTTTTTATTGTCTGTTCCAAGGTGCTGTCCCTAGGGTCTGCTGCTGACTGGTTGCCACAGTCTATCAGTCAAAAACTTTGCTGTGGGAATTTGCTGGGATCTTTAGTAGAATGAGCAGGATGTGAATCAGATTACCTTCCCTAGAACGAATATGGCTTCAGGGATTCAATGGAGTCTGCATTTTCACACTCCAACTTATTAGCCCGTGACCTTTGGCAACTAACTCAACTTACTTGACCATTACTTCCTTTCTCTATCAGTGGGAAAATGGAACTTACCTTCTTGAAAGAAGGCCTTCCTCAAGGCTTGAGTGGTCGGAGACATTCCGTAAATGTTATCTTCCATTTCTCTTTGCGTTCCTGGGGATACGAGGAACTCACAATGAGGGATGGTCTTTTCATATGAATTGTCTTACTCAGTGGAGCCAGGAGTAGGGACTTAAACACAGGAGTGGAGTAATATCCAGAAAAATCAGATCCATTTCATCTCCATAGACAGGGAAAGGCACAGCAGACTTGTCACCCTCGGGTCATCTGGAATACAGTTCCCGGAGTGACATGACTTACCAGAAATTCCCCTCCCCCTCAGATGCCAAGTGGGTCTTCACTGTTAAGGACTGACTTTTAAGAGAGGCCCATTTTGGAATGCGCATTCAACTAGAGACAGATTGGATTTGCATTCAAATGGAGATGTATTTGACTTGCATGTTTAAAAAGTCGCTTGTTTTTGACAGAGGCCCAGACTGAGCATCAGGAACCTGCTCCAACTCTGTGCAGCCAGTCCTAGCTGTCCCCAGGGTTGTTTCCTGCAGACAGTGGCTGGAGCTGAGTGGTGGTCTCTGCCAGTTACCTCCTTCTGCCTCACTCAGCATGTCCTTCTCCATGCATGTGGACAGATCTTGGTTTTAGTCTATTTCTCTCAGGAAAAAATAATTGCATGAATTTACAGAACTTTATTTTTATCATTTCTAGGTATAGACTTCTTGGAGTCCATTCCAAACTCTCTTCTGTGATCTTGTGAAACAGTATGGAAAAGCAGGGTCAGGAGTATCCTTGTCTGGGAACTGATCTCCCATGTGCTTAATACCATTAAAAGGAGCTTTTAGCCCATTTCTTTGAGCAGATCTTGTTTTCTTTCACGTCGTCTTTGGCTTAGGCCAAGGAATGCGTAACTTTTACCATCTGGAAGAGCGAACGGTGGCAGCAGGGCTTTCTGAGGAGTGGAAACCCTCCCTTCCACTCCAGTGAGACATCCAGTCTTGTGTCTCTAAATTCCCCTTGCCATTCCGACATGCACACTTATTTACAGGTCAGTAACATCATTTTGGTTTAAACTCTTAACCAAGCTCTATTTGAGTCGAGAAACCATTTCCTCATTACCAGTAAATGAGCAGAGCCTAGGTCTTACACACTTGGGACACCCAGTGGAAATAAAGGGAGAAAATGTTGAAATGGTCGATGGGTTATTTGAACAGACTGCTTAATTTTTATGGCTTCTCTGCATATATTAAAGCTCTGATGTCCTCAGCAGGGAAGAAAAGTAGTATATCTTTTCATCAAGGCCCTGTTTACTCTTAGGTTATGAAGGATAATAATTTGTTAGCTTAGGGAAGCCTTTGTGTTGTGATTATCGTTATCACTTTTGAAAAAATGCTGACTATGCCATGAACTACTTCTTGCTTTAAATGCAAACTGTGTGGAAATTATGACATTTCTATCTGCTGGTAGATGCCAAAATGTTACTGGTGACAGATTATCTCCCTTAAGAAGACCCAGCGATGTTCTTCTTAAGGAAATATACACCAGTACATAATTCATTTTCTCATGGTCCTTTCTAATACTCACTTTTTAAAAAATCTGCTCAATAGAGCCTACAAATATTAGGATGAAAAACACACAAAGGAGAGCAGTGTATATAGTTGTGAAAGGAGCCTTATCCTTCAGGCTTCAATGTATTAGCTAAACAAATCCAGAGTAGTTCTTCATCCTGCACACTGACCTGGAACCCTTCCCTTTTTCTTTTTAGCTGTCAGAACTCAGATCATGTCTCATCAGTTGCCTAAATTCACTCAGTTATGGAAAGATCATCCCTTGACTTGCAAAATCTTCTGCTTTTCAATGTCTCCCTGCTTCCTGTCTCCAATCTGGAACTCTCGCCTGAACCCTAGACTCATGTGTATCTGTTTACTAATGTTTCTACTGAGATTCGTGATTAGAGTCTCAAATTTACCTTGTCTCTAAACTCTTGAATTTTCTCTGAAAATCTGTTTCCCATCCTCCATGTCACATT
>PVIR01035513.1:0-16439 GCA_004026965.1 Petromus typicus | reverse complement strand
AGTTTTCTCTAAGTCTCATTTCTGCCTAATTATTAATTATTTTGCCGGGTGCCGTGAACTCACAGGAGACTAGAACTTAATGCAAAAGTTCTAGTTACTTTCCCTTCCCCTGTTTACTATAAGAATTTGTACCAGTATAGGATGTGAATTAATTCTCATTTTTTCTACTTCCTCCACACACCCTACATTCCCTAATTCCCTATATACATATGCTTTATTTATTTTTTCAATATATTTTTCTTTTACTTGCCCTACCCTTTTTCCTTTGAATAAATTCTATTTTACAATATCTATCATACATTCTAGAACTCATCACATTCTCATACCAGAGAAAAGATTATGATATTTACACATCTGTGACATATTTATTTCACTTATGAGTATGTCCTTAAGGTTTATCCACTTAAGCATAAACAACTCAAATTTATTGTTCTTTACAGCAAAATAATACTCTATTCTACAAAAGAACCATATCTTCTTTATCTAGTCTCCAGCTGATGGGCATTTAGGTTGTTTCCAAGATTTAGCTATCACAAACTGAACTTCTATGAACATGAATGCACATATGTGGCTATGATATGATTCTCTTAATTCTTCCATGTATATTCCTAGCAGAGGAATGGCAGGGTCAAATATGACCTCTAATCCTAGTTTTATGAGGACTCTCCACACTGATCTCCACAATGCTTCCACCAATCTACATTCCCACCAACAGTGGAGAAGCGTTCCTTCTTCCTTGCAGTATCACCAGCATTTGTTGCTGGTTAATCTCTCAGTTGAAGCCATTCTTTGTGGAGTGAGATGAAATCTCAGTGTTGTTTTCATCTGCATCTCTCAAATGATCAGTGAAGTTGAGCATTTCTTCATATGCTTCTTGGCAGCTTTTGCTTTTCTTCCTCTGAAAGGTGTCTATTCATTTCAGATCCCCATTTTTGAACTGGGTCCTTCATGATTTTTATCTTCTGGTTTCTGCTCCCACATACATCATGTGTTGGATTAGTGAGTAGGTCATTTTTCTAAGCTCTTCCCCCTAAACTAAAGCAACAGGTTTTAACACTCATATTATATGAAAAATTTTACACAACTATAATTCCCCAGTGGAGAATATGATACACTAAAAAGTGGTACTTTTTATAGAGGGATGTTAGAGAACAAAACCATCAAGGAACAGATTTCAGGGTCGACCAAAAAAATCAAGTTCATGTAAAAATCAATGCTTGTGACAGGCATTGAAGTAAGTGCACGATTACAAGATTATAACCTCAGTGCTCTGGAAGTGTGAACCTGGAGAATCCTCAGTGTCCACACAGCTGGGCAATTTAGGAGCATTAAATAGAGCCTGTCTCAAAGTTAAAACAGAGGAGGAGGAGCAGTAATGTAGCTCAGAATAAAAGCTGAGAGTTCAATGCACACAACTGAAAATATAATCAATATGGACTGCAAAATTTTAAATTATTAGGCACTGAAAGCAGTGCTTTTAGAATAGGGTTTTATTTTCCAATGTTGTAAAATGTTTTCTAGGTTTATTAAGGTTAACTGGACAAAGACTATATATTCAAGTGTTTTAATGTGGAGGTTTGGTGTATCTGGAATGATGGTCACAATCCAGTTAACCAATATACCTGTCATCTCTGCTACCTTTGAGTGGGGGGCAGGATGTGTGGGTGAGGAAGAGACTTATATCCCTTGTCATCCTCCAAACTCTGAGCATGTGCACTACTTGACAAGATCCACACAGGGATGAGTCCACTCCTCATGACTGAACATACACATATAGAAAACATTCTGATCACTTCTCAGTCAGTAGCATTTCATACAGTTGGTGAACATTTCATTTTTTCCATAATACATAATTTTCTTGAAATTAGAATTTGAGTTAATTCATCATTATATCCAAAAATATTCATTGCAAAAATAAAAAGTAGGCCTTTTAAATATTAGTATACTTAATAGAATAATGATTATTTATCATACCTTGTGAATAAAGCTATGAATTCAGATTTTTAACCTCACTTTCAAAAATAGATGTATTTTTCCCTCACTTTACACTTTGTTTTCATTTAATTTCCACAAGAACTTCAATGGAGAATTTAATATGAGTAATGAGGACAATTTTAACCAAATGGCACATTAAATATTCAAAAAAATCTAAGTATATAAAATATAGCACTACTTTGGGCACTGTTAATTGTGTTCCTATGGTCAACTTTAACTATCATGTTGAAAATATTTATTCTTTGTTTTTATTAATTAAATGGTATATTAAAATCCTTTAAGTACTGTCTGAAACTAAATGTGAAGTATATACTATCCTTTTGGGAAATGGAAGCATTTGACATAATCGTTGTGCTTGTCACATCAAGCATTTTCTTAACATGTGGTACAGAAAGAAGCATCCATGAAAGATACTCAGAAAATATTACCTTTTTATTGAAATATAAGCAATGTGATAAGAAATAAAACATCAGGCAAAGAAGAAGAGCAGAGTGAAAACACCTGGCAGCTGTGCAAGCTGAAGACCCACAAAGCCCTCTCTGTGCACGTGCACCTCACACCTGCCACAGCACGAGGCTGAGAAGTCTCTCTTCCTAGGCACCAAACAGTAAAGAAATAAATTCATTTTTGATTAGAAAATGAAAGAACTTTATGAAATAAGTGTGTTGTCAATGTTGTCTGAAAAAAAGGAATTTAGTTCTTCTAATAATGGACGTGTGTGTGTGTGTGTGTGTGTGTGTGTGTGTCTGTGTGTGTGTATGTGGTACTGGGGATGAACTCGGGCCCTTTTGTTTGCAAGGTAGGTGCTGTACCACTCGAGCTAAATCTCCAGCCCCTAGTTCTTCCAATAATGATTAATTTGCTTACATAAAAAGGGTTCTAGGTACATTGGGATCATTCAAGAGTATCTATTCAGATGCAGTAAAATGAGACATATCTAATAGGCCACACACAGGGAAAAAGGCATTTTGAAAAGGCTGGATTCATACAGGTGGGGTGAAGCAAAAAAAAAAAAAAGACTCAACTTAGAGGCTAGCTGCAAGACACCAACAGCAAGGAGACTGGGACTCAACTTGAAAAAGTTATGACATGATTCTCGTTCCTTAACAGAGTGAAAGCTCTGAGGTGCTCTCAGTGGCTTCATCTTGCAATCTTGAATAGTTTGTCTACTGGATGTTAATAGAAACAAGAAATCATTTATCCCCATTGTAATATTATCCTTATCTGTAGTAATATTATCCTGATTTTCTAAAATACATACAAATTCACTGGGCATGGTGGCTCACACCTGTAATCCCAGCACTCAGGTGGCAGAGGCAAGAGGATTGCTGTGAGTTTGAGGCTCACCTGGGCTACATAGTGAATCCAGGGCCAGTCTGAACTATAAAACAAGGCCTCATCTCAAAAGCAAGCAAATATAAAATAAAATAATCAAATCAAATCAAATAAAAACATACACCCCCCCAGTGTAGAGTATTATGATTCCATACCAAATAATTTTTTTTTCATTAAAATTTAGAAAAAGTGTCCAAAACTTAACCACACTCTGGATAGATAATTTTGTCTCTGCCTTATTCAAACATTCATTCCCCCATTGTGTAGCAAGCATCGCTTACATGGTTGTATTATTTATGGTTGTTTATATCACTCAGAGCTCTCTGCACATATTGAGACACTCAAGCACAGATAATAATTATCACTCTCAACTAGATATGTGAATACTTTATGATCTTTGAAATCTTATGTGGAGATTTTCCTGGGCCAGAGTGTGGCAAGGAAATAGTCAACAGAATTAAAGCCTGGTGGATACACAAGCAAGGCCTGTTCATAGCATGTACACAGTTGAGTTACCACCCTTTCAACTGAACAGGTCCTCATCATCAAAGTTCAAATGTCTCTTGTCAATTTATACTTAGTGGAAGAGAACACAGAGAAACAAAATGTTTATTCTAATTCTTCAGTCTGTAAAGAACAACTTAAAGGGTTGATAAATATCACTACAACAGACAAGTCACATCAGTTCTTTCAAAGTCTGGCTTTGAACACTGTGCATTTGTCAGCTAATTTGCACATAGGCAAAAAAAAAAAATCATGTAGTTGAATTGTCTTTTTGTTTCCCAGTTATACATTCACAGATCATTTTATAAGAACTTCATAACCAAAAGAGAGAATGAATAGGCCAGCAGAAGTGCAGTGCAGCAGAGAGGAGGGGGACTACATAACACTGAAAGTGAAATTTGAATCAAGCAATCCAGTTATAAAAGGAACATCTCACTGTGATATTGTGACACTGCTGCTTCTGGAAAGACTGAAGATTTGCAACCAGAACTCAGAGAAGGTAACTTGATCAACATAAGGAGGGAATTTAAACAAAAACATTAAATATAACCCCAAAATGACATGAATCAAAACAAGAGGAAAAAATGAACTTAAAAGGAAACGAGAAATACATGACTTCAGAAGCCCATAGAAGAGGGGGCTGGAAGTGAGACCAAACGTGGAAGGAAGCATGGCTGTCTTCCAAGGCACAACAGAGGCAGCTACTCCATACTATGTGGTACATCAGAAGATAAAGGCATAGGCTGGGAATGTAGCTCAGTGGCACTGGTCATGCATGCAAAGCACAAGGTCCTGGGTTTGATCCTCAGTATCCCTATTTCCTGCAAAAGAGAAAGAGAACCACTGTGTTTCACTATTTTTGGCCAATGACTTACCTATATATAACCAAATGTTTCATTAGAATTATTTTAAATGTTTTAGTAGATATTTTATAAGGTCATGGAACAATTATGATTGTAATGAACTGATTCCAGGCATTCTGAACTAGTTCATGTTGAGGGACAAAGCTATGACTTGACACTACTGTATAAGGAGAACAGTGTGCATATGTTGTTCTCATCCTTCTTTAGAACAAACGTAGAAAAAGGTCACTGTATTATATCCTAAATATCAGATTATCAATAATTTTCTAAGTGAAGTATTGGTAATTATTTTTATTTTTTATGAGATTGGAAAAACAGTTTTATATTTCAAACAACATTTCTGTAGAAGAAAACTACAAATCAGGACAATATTGTTTGGTTAACATTTATGTGAATCACATGATTTCATTGTTTTTTGTTAACATTTATGTGAATCACATGATTTCATTGTTTTTAAAATTAATTCACTCTCTTGGTACACATTTAAGGAACCCAGCTCATGATTTTTGTTGTCTCCAGTTCCCACTCTAAACCAGTTTCTTCACTGGATCCATCACTTACTAGTAGCTAAGTGGAAATGATGAGGCTCTGAGTTTTTCAGCTCCTTCCTTAGCTGTTTGTTTATTGTAGATCACTTCCCCCAGCCTGGACCACGATTCTCACCTTCCACAGCCATAGCTGGTAGATTTTCATCTCCATGTTCATCAGACTGAGACCAAGGCCTGTGCTTTTCTCAGCCCTGCCCATGGAACTCCTATGACAGCATTTCCCCACCCGGAATTTCAAATACCAGAAGTTACAGATGTCTTCTCGTGTTCCTTCTCCCAATGCACGTGGCAATCAGTGAACATGGACAAGCATTTTATTCCAGAAGTGTGACTCACATAACATTTAGGGGAGAATTTAAGTTTAATTTTTATAAATAAGTAGGGAAAGGTTCTGTGTGAAATGAGAACATTTCAGTTAGACTGAAAGTATAAAGTTAAAGCCAAGAATAATGAATGATGTCAAAGTCAAAGCAAACATTTCAGTTTGGGGAGAGTGAATTATACAGATTATGGAATAGTCACAATAGATATTTGTTGATAAAAGGTCTAGCAATGGCAATACTAGAGAGATCATCAGCAAGAACAGATATCATTTACTGGGAAATTACTGTGTCCCTGAATATATTGTTTAAAAATTTATTGCTCATTTGTGCCTATTAATTCTATTAGTGAGAATGATAAGTAAACTAGTTTTTTTAAATGGAAAAAGAAAGAGAAAGGTTAAGTTCTCCAAGGTCATACAACTAGAAGATGTTCTAGCTGCTATCTAGAGGTGTTCACCTCATCACAGGCATCCAGTAATGATCAGGCTTCAAACAGAGATTGGGAGATGGGTCCAATGCACAGCTAGTAACTTAGCCTGGAACAGGAGAATGTGCATAAGATGAATATGAACAAGTTCAAAAAAATGGTAGGCAGCAACGGAGTTATAAATTAACATCTCAATTCAGGAAGTAAAGACTTACACAGCAGGGGCAACTCTCACCCTTCTTTGCTTGAGTGCTTTAGGCCAAAGTCCCTCTTAGAGGGCATGTAGGGTTCTGATAGAGTTCCTATCCTTCTGGGTGTCAGAACTATGAGTTTAGTGCACAAAGACTGAATAATCCATGGTCTTTCTTCTCTTTGAACTTGACAATTGGTTAAGTGAAGCAGTAGAGACCATGGGAACATCACACATGACACTTTTCCCACGGGAAGTCCTTTCATATAGACAAATGTTTCAATTTTACAATACTGACATGCATGCTTGAGATTTTAGCCTGTGTTTTGCTTTAAAAAGTCCTTCATTTGAAATAATTGAATGGAAATCATTTATAAATTCCACTGTATAAGGCCCTAAAATGATAGAAACTCACAGCTAGAAATACTTGGAAGGGAGATCTTCTGCTTTCAGTTTCTTTCATGCTTGATTAAAAGATTCAATTGTGTAGACAGCTTCATTGTTAATTATATGGTCAATATTGATTTATTTTATGAATTGGTCAGATTATTGACACTTGAATTGTTTAGAAACTATCACAGTTAACCTGACTATGAGCCTAATAAAATGCCTTATTCTTATAAAAATTGAATCAACATACACAAAAGTAGTTTTCATGGTAAGTAAATGTGAAGGTCAGTGGATAAATAGCCACTGGAAAAAATGAATTTTGTTTTCTTCCATGTCTTTGCTATAAAAAGCTTTCGAATCTATCGAAGTTAGCTCATTCGAAGCTTGAAATTGGGAGGAAATTGCAATTCAAGAAACGTAAAAGAACACTTTGTACTCTCCTTGAACTTCTCTGACCCAGTCTCTACATGTATTTTCATTTTGTCCTCAGCCTTTTGCTACTGCTTTTGAGGAATAATATGGGCTCCCTCTGGTGACTAATTTCACACCTAAACCTTCCCATGGCACTTAATTAAGAAGCTCCAATCTTCGGATCCTGCACTTGTCTTATGCAGAAAAGCATGTAAGGTTATAGGACTATAGGGAAAGATTATTTTTTTCTTTCTTTTCTTTAAGGAAAATTAAATAACCTTAGAACTTAGCATTGATTTTCCAATAAGTATATGATTTTTTTAATCATTTAACTATTTGGAAAACATTAAATTCCTTTGTTTTGGCTACATTTTATTTTGTTTTAATGAAGAAATCCTAATATTTTCAAGGAAGTTTTCTTAAAATTAGACAAAATTAAAAGTCTCATGCTCTATTTCTGGAGTTAGTCAAGGACCCTATAATTTAGACAAAATTAAAACATTTCAGAATAAAGTGAATATTTTATGTGAGTTCTGCACACATGAAAAATTGAGTTGAGCTAGGGAAGATAAGCAGTTAATGCCAAGCACAGGGGATTCCGGATTCAGCTTTTCGGCTCAGGACAGTTCTTCAGTTGCTCAAATGACTTGAGGTGAGGCCTCTTGCCCAGACAGAATGTGACACATTGCAGATGGCTTCCCAGCCACTCCCTCTTCTGGCACCCACCTCCTAGGCTTCGGTTTGGCTGGAGACTTCTTGTGGCTTCCATGTGATCAAATGTATTTTTATGAAAAATGAGCAAAATGGAAACTTAATCAGACCATGGTGTTCAGACCATGATCTCTCCAAAACTAACACAGTGAGGTAAGTTCATTAGAATAGTGTAACGGTAGCTTAGTCCCAGCTACTTTTTTCAACTTTGTTTTTATTAGCACATGTCTTCAGTGCATAATGATTACAGTCCTCGTAGGGAGTTGGAACATGTACTTGACACATCGCAATTCTTTTTATAACCCTTTGCCATCCCCTCCTCCCACCTTGGCCCCTTTCTATTGCTAAAAGATCTATCTACCTGTTTCCAATTGCCTGTCTTTTATTTTGTACTAAATTTATAATTTGGATTTTTTATTTTTTATACAAGAGAAACCTTGTGAGATTTAAGCTTGTGATTCTCATTTATCTCACTTAATGTTTTCTTTTTTTTTTTTTTAATGTTTTTTTGAGACAGGGTCTCGCTTTGTGGTTCAGACTGGCCCTGAGCTCAGCCTCTAACTCACATCACAATCCTCCTGCCTCTGCCTCCCAAGTGCTGGGATTACAGGTGTGAGCCACCACGCCCGGCACTGTGGTATGTGGTGCTGATTGCTGCTGGACATGAGTCTCCACACCCAGTATTGTTATGTGGTTACCGGGGAATCGAACCCGGGCCCTTGAGCTTGCAAGACGGGCGCCGGAACCACTGAGCTAACTCCCCGGCCCTATCTCACTTAATGTTATGATCTCAAAGTGAGCACATTTCATACAAATAACTCCAGTTTATCCTTCTTTATGGTAAAGAAGTACTCCATTTGGGCACAAATACCACATTTCTTCATCCATTTATCTGTTCGTGAGCGTATAGGCTGCTTCCAAGATTTGCCTGCTATGAATTGTGCTGGTGTAAACATGGCTGTGTGTGGATCACCGGCAGCTGAAGAGAGCAAACACCACTCACCCACTCCTTGTCTCTGCCATGTGAGGCTCCGTAGTGCAGCAGTACTCGAGCAATGTGCCCTCGACCCACAGAGGCCCCCAGAATTGTACTTCCGAGGGGTGATTCAGTAGATGCCGCTCCTTTAAAAGCAGCTTGCCTCACACATTAAAGTGAAGAGAACATTTGCATTCCATGCCCTCTTTCTATTTTCTCTTTGTACTTCTTTTTTTTTTTTTTTTTCCTGAGACAGGGTCTCTGTGGTTCAGGCTGGCCCTGAGCTCAGCCTCAAACTCACATCACAATCCTCCTGTCTCTGCCTCCCGAGTGCTGGGATTACAGGCGTGAGCCACCACGCCCGGCACTTTGGTATGTGGTACTGGTTGCTGCTGGGTGTGAGTCTCCACACCCAGTATTGTATGTGGTTACCGGGGAATCAAACCCGGGCCCATGCGCTTGCAAGACAGGCACCGGAACCACTGAGCTAACTCCCCGGCCCTGTACTTCTTTTCTTACAAGTAAACAAAAACTGAAGCTTTAAACCATGCCCCACTCTTATATTCATTGTCTATTTCATTCGGGAAAGAAGTCAACCCTTTGAAGTTCCTTTGTACCCTTTCCATTTAGCAGTCATATTATCACTATGTTTGTGCATCTACTAAAAAAAAAAAAAATCCTTTAGACTGATCATAGTTCTAAGCCTTCCATGACTTATGTAGGTCAGTAGTATCTGTCTATACCTTCCTCTGACTGATATCTTAATGAATATGAGATTTCAGAGATTTATTACTTGGCATGCATTTCCTTTACTGTTTTTACTTATACTACTATATTGATTCAGACCATTCAAATTGGTTTTGAAGTAGTTTTTGGTATTTTAATAACTTTCAAGATTCAGAATATTTGTGGCCTCTTTTGTGCAAAAATGAGTTTTCAAGAACTCCCCAGGTGGGATTGATGGGTTTCAGTGGGTGCTCGGATTGAATTGCATTAACTAACAGAAAATCATTTGTTCTCTAAGGTGAATATTCCCTCTTACTGTCCGACCTCTTTAACTACTTGATAAGGCTATTCGCCCAGTGGTTCTTCAGTTGCTATTTTCTATAATAACATTTTGCTATTCTCTATATAATAACATTTAAAACTGGTTTCCAGAAGTAATTAGATTATAGTCTGGTGTTGTCATACAATTTTCCTAATCACTAAATCCTTTTCTACATGATACAATATTTTCCCCCAAAATAACTTCATATGACAGGGAGGGAGAATATATAAGTATTCATACCACTACTATGTCCAAAGTTTCAGTGGTTTGTTCTGATGCTGGCTCTATTATGATGTATGTATCTGCTGTTTAAATGGTTTGAGTCTCTCTCCTGTTAGTATCATCTAACATTGGGTCATTTCCTTTTGGTTCTTTTAGGATATTTTACTGTGATTATTCAGGTTCCTTCCATAGAGTTTTTCTCTTAGCTTACTGGGAAAGAAAGAGTACTAAAGTTTGTATGAATGGCTTCCTGATATCATGACCTTCACCAAGGTCTATTCTACTCATGTCACAGTATTTTGTCTTTAACTCCAGAAGGACTTACCTAATTACTTAAATTTTAGAAGATTTAATCTCAATAGACAAAATGAAAATGTGTCCACTTGTTCAACAACAACACTAGAAAAATTGAATCTAAATATAAACAGAGTAAAAGAAAAGCCCAGGTCATACATAATTTTAGTTTTAATTTTTAGTCTCAAGTGAGGTCTTATTGCTGCATGAAAACCCTACTCTTTTTCTAGCTCCTTTATTTTTGTGTCAGAAATAGTTTCTCCTCAGTTACATCTAACTCCCAGCTGTTAACTCTTCACTGATGCACTACGAGTGTCACTGAAAAAGCTGCAGCAATAACCCAGGTCTCTCCACATGCTCTGCAAGCCACATAGACCCCCATCGCCGATCTGTTCCATCCTCGGCCTTCTGTTCTGCTGACGACTGGATGGTCCGCAAGGCATCTCAGGGTGCGCTTGCTCCATCCACACTGAGTCCCATCACCTGAAGGTTGTGACTCTGGCCGTGTACTCACTTCGCATCTCCCTCATGGGCATATCCTTCTCAGCTGCACTGCTGTTACAGTGGTTCTGACAGGCTGAGGTGGCCTCTGTCCTCAAACATTTGGGCTTCAAATTTCTATGCTGAGAAATTATTTGGTTTCTTTGCTCCAATTAATTGATGGAATGCTTTGATGGAATGCTCAGTTTTTCTATTTTCACTTATTCTTTTGTTCTTCAATTTCTAGTAATCAAGCATAGGTTCCCTTAGCTTTATTAAAACTATATTAATCTGTTAGGACTCTCATAAACCCTGTTGCTAAAATTGATGGTAATTTTCTAGCTCTATTCACTAAAATTATTTAGTAGCATTTGACCCAACTCATTATCCATTTTTCATAAAATATTCTCTCTCCTTTTCTCTAGCAAGTGTTTCTCTATTAATTTACTTTCTGTACATTCCTTGGCTTCCAATGTCTATATGTAAAGGACTTTGAAATTCATTCCTTCCAACTTTTGTACTTATTTCCTGATTATTTCATCCAGAACTATGACTTTAAATGTCATCTGTATTAAATGATCAAATAAATCCATCATGATCCCAGCTCCTTGGAGAGGAATAGCAGTTACCTGAAAGCCAGCAAGGAAAACCTTACATTCTAACCTTACTCATAGTTCCTTTATGCAGGGTTTTCTCCCATTCTAGTTTTCCTCTAGCATTATTAAACTTTGGAGACAAACTAGACATTTTGATCTCATATCTTTCATTCATTTCTATTATAAGCAATGCACCTTCTCCACTTACCCCCAAAATACAAATCAACACCCTAAGCACTCAGTCTGCTTTTCTTATTTCACAACCTGTCTTCCCATTCACTGTGTGTTTCACCCCAACCATTTGTTTTTGAAAGCACATCAAATACCCCTTTGCTTTCGACCTACTATTTCCAAAGCTTCTTTGTTTCCGGAATCCTCCTCCTGCAGGACTGGCACAGATTTCGCTTTCATTATTTACTTAGCTTGCTGGAGAAGTATTTCTTCACAACTTCTTAATATAGATTCTATTATTTTGTCACTCAAACTGTATTTTCTCAGGATATACTCTCATTTAGCTTTTTTAAAAATTTAGCTATTAGCTATGTTTCCTGATAGAGTAAATGAAGTAAATTTAGGGGCTGTCTTTATTTGCTAAACTGCTCTCAATACCTGGAAAGAAAAGCTTAATAAATATTTATTGACTAGGTAGATAATGTCAAATTTTCTAGTCACACTCTTCCATGTACTCACTTATAATATTCAAGGCATGAAAACTAGTGTTTCTTAACCACATTACATTGTTATATGAGGTATTTTGCGGTTTGCAGTCATCTTTGTTTGCTCTGGATTTTAGCACTACCTAGAGAAAATTTTTATTTATTTATTTATTTTTATTTCAGCTCCATTTAGGGCACTCACGACTAGATCTAGGTTCATCTACAGACTTTGCTGGCTTTACTAAAAAATAATTATTCTTCATATAAATACTAAATCAAATTTCATTAAAATAACAATAATGTAAAATACTATCTTATTAAACTGTGATAATAAGTAAAATACAACTGTCATCCTGGCAAATTTAATAGTCATTCAGCCTTTGGAAATATTTAAGCAAAACAGATTATAAGTTTAGTAATTCAACATGTTTCTTTGTAAAGCAAACAGAAGCAGAATCAATAACAGAGACTGCAAAGTATCGCAGACATAATGCAGTCCTTTTGAGGGCCTATTGTTAAGCTATAAAGTAACTACATAGTTACCTTAACCCAAAAGGGTAATTTCTTTAATTTCTAGTAATCAAGCAATTTTCAAAGTAAAAATTGGAGAAGTTTGGACTTTTATCTTTCATTAAATTATTAAAGATTGTAGTATGCTAAACAATATACCCGCTCTCAAAATATAGGTTTTTTTCTTGATGACTTTAGTTTCAACTAAAGAAAAATCAAAAGATAAAGTCAATGCTTCAGTATATTCATGATGAAAGAAGCTAATTATCTTGGTCTAATTGATTCGAGTAGTTTGCAAATCTGCCTTATTTTGTGCTCATTGTGAGATATCTGCCAGCGCTTCCTGAAGGGAGCAGATTTCTGGATTTCTCAGACTTATAGTACCAGATCTGAGAAGAATATTTCAGAGGGTATGGGAGCAACATTTATGGTCACAGCTCTATGCAACAGTATCACACTCCAACTTAAAATTAAGTTTGATAAGAACATAAAAAATTTTATTTCTTAATAGTTTCCCGTCTCACCAAGTTTTTCCATATAATTTATTTCTAATAAATTGCAGGAAATTTATTTTATTTTATAAATAAATAAATAAATTATATTTATTTTCTAAAGGAAATTAGGTTTTTCAAAGAAAAAGCATCAACATTTTAAAGGCAGTAAACTAGGTAGATACATAATGGAAAATTAATGTTGGCAACTGTAATTTCCTAAAGAAATGCAAAAGAATCACTGTAATAGATTTTTTTCATTTTTTTAGAAAAAAATAATCTGAGATAATATGTCAGGAAGAATAAAACGCAATTGCAATCACATTGATCAGAAAGCACTTAAATTCAGCTTTTTTTTCTCACTCTGCCAAAAGCAAGAGGTAAAAATCCAAAAATCAGTGAAGTAGATATTGTTGATACCTATCACTAAGAATTTAGTACAATATATAATATATAATTTTGACTTTAGTGATAGTTATGAGATTGTGGCTTTAATATTGGCCAAGTAATTTATACATGTTATGTGTGTATACATGTATAATTATCACTAGAGTATGTTGAGTAAAAAAGTTTGGATATTAAAAAACTAATACACAATTCTCAGACTTCATATCCACCAACAATAAAGCCATAAATATAAATAAATGCATTTAAATAGTTTCTGAATTTTTTATTTGTGCATTAGCACAGCTAAGTAAATCTCAAACCCTACAAATTGTCCAGCTTTGATATGTCAAATAAAATTGTGCTTTATTTTTTAATGCAAATGTCCTAGAAGTTCCTGTAGTGTAATAGTTATCAGTCTTTCAAAAATAAAATATTTTAAAGAACATATTTACAAATATAACCAACAATGGCTGGTATTTAGCTCAGTGGTTCTGGCTCCTGCCTTGAAAGGTCCCTGGTTTGATCCCCAGTTATCACATACAACAATCCCTGGCATGGTCATTCACAATCACCAACAACAATTACCACATACCACAGTGTCAGGCCTGGTGGTTCACGCCTGGAATCCCAGCACTCGGGAGGCAGAGGCAGGAGGATTTCTGAGAGTTTGAGGCTCCCCTGGGTTGCATAGTGAGTTCAGGACTGCCCTGAACTACAAAGCAAGACACTGTCTCTAAATAAATAAATAAATAAATAAATAAATAAATAAATAAAAAGAAATATAACCAACAATATTGTTATCATAATCACCGTCTAACTAAATAGAAAATACAAATTGCGATGATTAATTATCATTGCTTTTCCTTCTGAACAATTTTATGAATAATTGGTCAGTAAGTTGTGGCCATGTGATTTAAATAAGAATAAAACATGGTATTTAGCAAGGGTCTTAAATTATGAGCCTGAAAGTTCTGTCTTTTAACAATAAGTCTATGAACTTCAGAAAATTACCTGTGACAATTTATTTGTCAATGAAGAAAAAGAAAAAAATAAGCATTTTGTTTATTTCTGCACAATTGTCACCTGTTTCCAAAAGCCTGCTCAATTTCTTTATTACCTTCAGCCATGTCGGAAAAAAATATATGTGGCACAGTATTCCCACATTATTTTCCAGAGCCAAATTACTCTTGAGAGGATAGATTTGACAGAATTTTGTCATCGCACCATGCAGCAAAGTTGCTCCTGTCACCCATTCCCTCCAGCCTGCCTGTCTGGAAATTCTGAAAGCATTTCACACGTGCACCACAACCAAAGAAGTAAGTACATGGATGAAAGTCATCCAAGCAAATTACTGTGCCCCATTTTGGGGAGTAGAAGGTTAGAATGATCTATGAGACAACAGTATAAACTCATTTCTAGCCTAGTAGATGTGCAAACAATTGTTCATGGAACTACACACATATTCATAAGTACATGCATTAATATACACACGCAAGCTTCGCTCTACTGTCTAAGCCCTAACGCAGTGCCAATCCAGTAGCAATGATTGTACATAGGATGCAGATCTTGGTTTCTAACACTAATATCCCTCTTGGTTTCTAATATTATTCTCTAAGACAAGAATCTCAGGGTCCTTGGAAAAATTGACTTTTACAAAAACATACAAATTGAATCAGAAGCATCTTACAGTGCAGGTAATTAGACAATACTAAAACAAATCAAAAGGGAATTATGGGCATATGCCAAGTGGATTTAAAGAACAACTGAAAGATATATTAACAGAATGGAATGACTTAAGCAAATAACAGTTGTAATGGCACGTGTGGGAGACTGATGCAAGTGGAGGTCAAGTTTGAGCTAAATCTTAAATACAGCGACTCGGGGGATCCTGTCTTATAAATAAATATGTACATAATTTAAAGAGCTAGATATATACCATACACACAAACATACAGATACATACACAGTAAAATGATGATTGATAATAACCTAAAATATAAAATAAATATTTATACTGATATATATATATATATATATATATATATATAATGATTTGTTTCTTTTTTAACTGAAGTCTTTATTGGTACATTACATATACACATCATGATTGCACTCAACAATGAGAATTTGTACCAGTATATGACACAACTTAATTCTCATTTTAAATATCTATGCTGAATATTGTATTTTCTTTCTTATTTGGCCTTGAGATCACTTTATTGAGAATGGGCTTCAGACAAAGTAACCCTTGTCGAGGACAGTGCTGGAAGAGGGAGAGTTAGGTACAGGTTTACTAGTCAGGACAGACTGAGAGGCAGCACAACAAAAGGCAGAACAAACAGGGATCTCAGACACTGACAGGAAGTCGAGAGGCCACTGATAAATGGCCTGTAAGGGTGGGAAGCATAAAGAAGGAAAAGCCCCATGGGAATGCACTGTATTAAGACCCACCGGCTTTCTCTCTTGTCCTTTCCTGAACGGCTGGTGAATTAGCCAGTGTGAAAAAATCACATGCTAGAGGGAAGCTAATGCTGAGCATCAGGTCAGCAGCGGTGAGGTGGTTGTGCGTGGAAGGTGTCACAGTGAGGAGCGAGTGAGCTCTGTCCCAGGCACACACAGGGAGGGAGTTCATGTCAGGCTGAATAAAGATGATGGGATATGACTGGGTTTGAAACAAATTATGCCAGGGTTAAAAATAGATGCCTCGGCATCTTCCATATTAAACAAATTTATGACACTGACTTAAATCAATGGATGCCTATATGAATAACAGATGAGAGAACAGACAAATCCTCCCAGCAGAAGTCGGTGTAACTTGGAAAGTTTATCCATCACTGTGTAAGAGATGAACCACCACTCCCCTTTCCTCCGGGTAGCCATTTATAATAACACAGTGCTAAAGAACAAGTGGAAAAGGAAAAATAACTTTGCAATTTAGAAATCAGAAAAGCACAATTTTTAAGTCAGATGATCAAGATTAATATTAACATTAATGTAATTGATAGTGTATCTCCTTGATATCATTTAATAAAAGCAGTGCTTTATCATTGTAGGCTTCTTCTTAAAAGTAGAGTTCCCAAAC